>CAJNDT010006159.1:136118-277481 GCA_905221615.1 Symbiodinium sp. CCMP2592
AGACGGGACGACGTTCCTGTGCGATTGCTTCCGGAACTGCGTCATCGAAGTCCTCTTCAGGCTCAACGTCCATTTCTTCATCAGTTTCCTGTTCTGGATCGTCTTCCGCAACGACAGATGGTTCTGGGATTTCTTCAGGTTCCGCAACGGTCTCTACCTCCATGGCTTCCTGCTCCTCTTCGGGCGCCTCAGGCACTGCGGCTGCTGCGGCTTCCGTTGTCTGAGCAATGAAGTCACTGGGGATCTCCGTAGGAGTCTCCCGTTGTGGAGAACCTTGGTAATATCCGCTCGAAACGAACTGTGACCAGCAAGACGGGCATCGGGAGAAACATGCTGGAACAATGTTGTAGCATGCCGGGCATACCCTCATTCTCCGTCCATCCTCGTCTCTGCGTAGGTCTTCGGGTCGCCAATTCTTGATGACAAACTTGATTCCTTTGTCCATGTAGTGATGCCGAACCGTGTTCTCCATGTGGGACTCCAGGACAGTCGTGAGGTCACGAATGATCTGCTCCTTGCTTGTGTCGTGGGGTCCAGGAGGCATCTCGCAAAGCAATTCCATGATCTTGCTTGGCGTTCGGTATCTCTCGAACTCAGGAAGCAACGGTGACGCATTGTAGTCCAACACCAGCTCTTTCTCCAACCGTTCATCGTAGATCTTTTCCACCAGAGCGAAAGAGTGTGTATCTCGAGGATCAGGGACGCAAAACCATACCTCCTTGACGAAATGGAAAGGTATCGTTCGACCAACGATCATGATTCCGCTGTCTGTGATACGTCCATCCTCTCGTGCAAGATCTTGCGATGGGACATGAAGGACCGCCAATGGCATGTGCTTGGCGTCTCGTCCATGTACTCGCATCTTGGTCGTTGCATTCCGGTGATCGAACGGCGCAAACACCCCCCAATAGCTGTGGAGTCTGCCACCTTGGTTGCCTCGGAATTGGCGCCTATGGTCGAAGTCCCCGTCGGGGTCCTCCGAACCAGGCATGATGCCTTGCGTGACAATGGAATCCAAGTTGCGGCATGCCGTAGCGTGGAACGCACCTCCAAGACTTTGCAAGAGGGTCATAGATGGAGATATTGCGAACCTGTTCTTGTCCAACTGAAGCAAGTTGTTCTGGGGATCTGAATGTGCAGAGTGACCACTCGTAGCCCGAACTGCCCATGGCTTCACCCAGCCGTTGCATAGGTTCAGGTACCTCTGGCCATGCCGGCAATGGTCGTTGTTATGGATCTCCGTAATCTGGTCCCGAACTGATACCAACATGTTCGAACCTGCTGATCCAAGAACTTCCGTGCCGGGGTCCTTCACTCTCACACCCAGGAACTGCAACCGAATCTTGGCCTTGTTGCGTTTCGTGCCTGCAATCATGTTCCCCTGGAACAATAGCTGAAGTCTTTCATTGTACACTCTCTTCTTCTGTTGGTCATCGGTCCTTGAGACCCCTTCAGTGATGCGTCTGCTTTCATGGGTCCATAGTGGCTCATGCCTCACCAAGTCTTCGATCAGCACCCATCCCCCTTCATCACATTTGATGACACTGTTGAAGGCCACCTGGCACCTGTTGTCAAGCCATTCCGAGCCTGGGCGCCTGGCGATTCTGTGGCGCAAGTCAGACTGGATGCATGATAGCGCCCAATCCGCATTCAACCTGCGCTGACGGGTGATGTTGCGAAGGACAACTTCATTCACGATGTCCCACCGATTGTTGATGAAGCTTGCACCCTTGGTTGGGATCAGGTCAAGAATCCCGCACCGGATTGGCCTTCCGCCGCCGATGGATTCATAGCCTGGATTGGTGTAGCTGTTAGTGTTCTCGTCGTACACATAGCTAGGACGGTCTCCTCGTTGAGGTAGGCGTCGGTAGCGATGGTCCGAAAGCTGCTCAATGATGTCCACCACTCGCTGGCTATTCTCTGGTCCCGATTCCTGCAGTGGTACGCCACAAGCATCATGTAGGCCCCGACGGTTCTCCACATCCGTGCAGAGATTGTGTTTGTTCTCATAACGGATCAAGACCACATCACCCCGTACGGCTTCGCCTCCGCGTCGCGGTCGTGCTTTGGCCTTGGGTCGTCGGTCCGAGGATGCAACACTCACATGATCTGTGGCGTCAACGTCCATGGGTTCAGCCTCTTGTGAAGGTACTCGACGTGGATATCGAAGAAGACTTTCCTTGATGATCTGGACGCTTCGAAGTACCAGGTCCCGGGTTTCAGCATTCTCTGTGCAATTTGACAGAGTGTGTAGGTCACTGCCACAAGCAACACAAAATGTGATGCGATCGCTTCCGACTGACATCTCGCCCTGAGCGAGTACGCCAACATAGTCCTGAAGCTGCGTGACAACTCCTTCACGAATTGCATGCCTTGGATCAGGGCCTTCTGCACCTTGCTCTTCTTCGGGTTGCGCATCCACATCCACATCTTGTGCAGGTATTGGTGGAGCAACTGAGAACCCTGGATCGTCCGTGACGTTGTCAGCGGCCTGTGTCTCGTCGGTTCTCGTAATCTCTACAGGGTAGATATCACCATCGACGATCACTGTGAAATCAATCACGAGGTCAGCGGACATGTTGTTGACGATCTCAGCGACTGCTTCATTCTTCTTGGGCGGTGTCCTTTTGCGAGGGGAGTCAACCGTGATCAGCTCGATGGCTTCGGCCGACGCGTAGCGGAAGAATGACCTTTCGATTCCTCTCGCGCACGCATTTGCTCCCTCAAGGCCACCCCAATTCATGAAATGACTTGGGTGTCTCATTGCAATCGTAAGAAGCCCGAGCGCCAGCTCCAATGTGTCACCCAGGAGCTCTTCTTTGGGCAAGACTGACCCTCGGTAGCATTCTTGGCGCTCCTCTGGAGTCAAAAGCATCCTCATGAAACCAGCATAAGCGCAGTTCCCGGCGTCGTAGTAGCAGATGTAGCATGTCTTGCCTTCGGAGTCGTATCCTCTGTCCCACGCCAACTGTTTGGCCTTTCCCCATGCCGCGTACTCGATGGCCTGACTGGCTGTGATTCGGAGACCACCGTAGTGAGAAACCGTCTTGCCGATGTCTTCATAGACCATCTCCGCACAAACTTTGAGGAACTCCTTGATGTCCACGCGAGGATCCACGAATTGAAGCCTCAGGTCATAAAGGTGCTTTGCGCAAGCCAAGGTGTACTTCTGGGACGCGATCAAGTCATTGAAGGAGCTGATTTGATGCTGCATCTTCAAAGCTGAAGTATGCGCGCACCCAATGCAGTGCCCAGGATACCCGTTTCCGGTCGGCTTGAAGAAGGCTTGTGCGTAGCACTCAGCCAACTTCATTCCTTCACATCCTTGGCAATAGAACGTTCTCCCTTTGACATAACCAGTGTTCGGGGTCGCATAGGTGTCGATCCTGAACCAGTAGTGCCTGTTGTCGTAGTAGGCCTCGGGAACGGTCATGGCGATGTCAAAATCCTGCCAGGTGACTGTGGACGACTCAGCGACCGTGTCACCCTGGGCACCCGACCTGATCTGTTGCTGCTGTTCCCCCGTAAACCATGTCTGCGAGATCTTGGTGGTCGTCTTGACTTCACTCTTGTCCTCCCAAATCTCGACGAGCGACGGGTGAGCGACTAAGTCGGTTCTGACTGTCTCGTCCCATGAGCGAACTTTCGATGCCTCAACAAAGCACGTGGATACCATCTTCTCGCAAAACAGCTGCTTCTCATAGATAGCTAGGCCCAACTTGAACCTGACCCGATTGTCCGGTGGTGGCACCTTTTCGACTGACAGAGTGTGCACGCCGGACGACGCATGTTTCGCCTGACTGTACATTCTTGACCAAAACGAAGATCCATGAATCACCACACATGCTCGGGCCCGTAACTCCAGTTCAATGTACATTCCCAGCGCGTGGAAACCGTTGAACATAGAAGCTTTCTGTCGAAGGTAATTGCTGGCTGCTCCTACGAACCGTAAGTCGTGGTTGATGTTGACAATTGGAGGGCGCGTGGTACGCTTCCCTGCCGCAATGATGGGGTCAACGTACGTGGCCTTGAGCTGTCGCTGCAAATCAGCACGAATCGCTGCTCCGTCTCCGACCTCACTCATCGGAAATGATATGTTCTCGATGAGGATCGCTTGGAGAGACAGATGGTAGTGCAACGTGACGGTTGCAAGCTGCTCTTCAGTCAAGCCATCCAATGTCTCATTCACAGATTCCAACGATCCCTTTGTGACTTGGAAGTTGTAGTTGGCACCTGCGGTGATCGACGGGCTCACAATGTAGATCTCACTCCATCCATGCATGACGAGATTCTCCCTCACTGTATGCGATGACCCTCTGGTCCTTGCGACCATGTCAAAGTCTTGGACGAGGATTGTGCATTGAGAGCGCATAGTCGCGGCATCAGGTTTGCCACCCATACCCAAACTATTGCGAAATCCGTTCAGCGTGTTCATGGTATTGATCCTTGCTTCTGCCGGAATTTCATCGTTGTCGACAAGATCGCTGTCTGCCTCGATCATCACTGCCGAGGTAAGCATTGGAGGAGAAGGAAGATGCACGCACGACACCAATGCCAATGCATGGTACAGCCGCGAATACATCCGTAACCACATCTTCGTGCTCAGCTTCACGTAGACCTTCAGGTTGAGACCCTTGTCGTCACTTTGAGAGACGGAACGAATCCTTGCCAAGTAGGTCACCAGTCTTCTGACGTAATGCTGAATTGGTGTGGTCCCCACGTCGTGGTTGGCCACGAACTTTGGCGTCTCATCAATGGTAGGTGGGTACTCGTCTTGATCACGGGTCGTCGCCAGCAAGCTCGAGCGACAGCCCTTTTCATCGATGTTGACGTAATGGTACCAACTTTCCTGAGCGCCAGCGGGGATTGGAGCTTCCTCCCATGTCGGTTGCGATGGTTCCTCTTCCGGTTGCGAAGTCGGTGGTTGTGGAGGAGGTGCCGCAGAAGATGATGACGCCGATGCCGTTGCCTCGTCCGTTCTTGCCCTCTTTGGTCCGTGGCTAGGGGTGGCTCGAGGCTCGGTAGCGGATCCTTGTGGTTGCCCCGGCGTTCTTCCATGCTCAGGGTGCACGATTCCTTCCGGTTCGAGGTTGCTTGCCGTAGGCATCGCCACCCTCCCCGTAGAATACACCCAGCTAGGATGCCGTTGAAGATTGGGCGGAAATAGGCCATCATCTTGTAGAAGCGGTCTTGGTGCCTCCATCTGTTGGAATTCTGCTTCCCATATGCTCAACGTGGCGCGTTTGGTAGAGCAGTCGACCACATATCCAGATTCAACTCCGCATTGATTCCAGGTGTAGCTACGGAACGCATCCGGCAATTGGAAGCCGTTCCTGTCTTGATCTGCACATACAGCATCCACGTGGTGCTTGAGGAAAGCGTACGTGGTGTAGTCGGAATCAGGGAGCACATCATTGGACCATCTGTAATGCGGGTGTCCAGTGTCTGGATCAACCCATGATACGTAGGAATGAAGCACGTGGAGACAGACACTGAACGCCTGGAGCGAGTTCATCGCAAAGGCGAGCGGGTGTCCCATGCCTTGAGGCATTGTGCGCATCATCATGGCCAGCTGGTGAACGTTGAGTGGCGTGGCGCCATCGTTGTTCGCAGCACATTCCTGGTTGTAGGTCCGTAGTCCATATCCAGTGTGTTTCGCGAACATGTACATCAGCTTGCACACCCTACATAACGTAGGCTCCGCCAACAGGTCTGATTGGTCAGGTGCTCTACCCGACATTGGCAACTTGTGGTAGTAGTCCTGATTCACCGTATACCATTGTTGGATTCTCGTGTCTGTCACAGTCTGGTAGGGCGTCTCCACGGAGTTGATGAGAACAGCGAGGTTGTAGTAGCCGTCCGCAGTGACGATGTTCCTTGTTGCAGTGTTCAAGTCGAACCGAACTTGCTTTCGTTCTTGTTCCAGTTCAACCACAGCCAATTTTGCATCATCGCGGATCACTTCCTCATCCACCATGAACCTGGTGATGGCATTGTACTTCCCCTCGTGGTCAGCAACAATGTGTTTGAGACCTCCACCAAACTTAGTGACCATGGCGAGTATCTCCCCATAGGGTTTGTCCATGTACTCCTCAGGAGCAGCAAGCAAGCAAGCTTTGAGGATTTCTCGGACTCGAATGGAAAGATCTCCACCTGACGACAGATTTGCACACGTGAACAGCAAGACCAACGGAGGTGCTTTGAAAGCTGCCCATGTGCGAATGAGATCATTGTCGACCACTTTGTCTTTCGTTATCTTCGGCGGGAGCGAGACGCTCTGCGACGAATCCCCAGAATACATCTCCAGGAACTTGTGGAACTTCAGAAACGTTCGCATCATCCCACCAGACGGGAAAACTTCTTCGTGGTCCACTCCTTCGAAGGCCAGCTCGTAGGCATTGTAGCTTTCAGCCATGGCTCGGGTTTCGGTCCTTCCTCCGTAGGAGGGAAGTCCCTACACCCTACTCGACTTCACGGTTCCGGGTTCTCCGTAAGAGGCACCCTTCCCCGATCCGTCTGGTCAGACCTTAGTTGTTCCTTAGTTGGGGCTGTCTAATAGCCCCTTCATCAGCGTCTACACACTGATGTTGCTGCCATGCAATGTCCTCAGATTCATGTGCACCATGACTGACACTGACATGAGCTCGAACAAGGCTGCGAACATTCCTCGCAATTGACCGCCATGAAACATCAATGCGCTGCAACAAACTGCTCTTCGAGTCATGGTTCAAGCAATCATTCGGTCTCATCACCAAACGGTCCGCTTCAGGCATGTTAGAGAACATGATCCTGCGTCCACCACCATCGCCATCAGCACCAACATGATCATCAACCTTAACCTTCGTCACCTTGCCACTTGAAACAAGAGCATGCAACTCTGGCCAAGACCAACATGAACATGAAGAAGGCATGTCAAGCGAAAAATAGACGTCGGAAAATTCCGCACACTTCTTCAGCAGGCGTTTGAGAGATTTCAAGACACTTCTGAAAACCTTGTACTTCCCACCAGAACGTTTTTCACCCCCCACGCAAGCCCCTTCACTATTTCCAGGACCAGCACCTGATCGCAAAAGCGATGCCACAAATAGCACAGGTGTGCGCAGGTCGTTCCGGCACGTATCCTTCATCGTACCGATAAGGTTGTCCTCATCGACTTTGGAGCTGATCAGCTCCTTGCACGTTATGCGAGAGCAGCCCTTAGTGGACTTAGGTACGGCGTAGCCGTTACCCAAGCCACAAAGGTCAACAATCATGCGGTCTGGCTTCCGTCCACCAGCCTTCGACGGCATGGCTACCAACCTCCCATCGCCAGTTGCCTGAAATTTCAAGGCTTTAAGCAATCTTCTGGAGATTTGGCTAGTCAACTCGCATTTATCAGATCGATCCTTAGCGTCCGAATCAGTCATGTGCAAATGTTTGGACGAGCACACATCAGACGACTTAGGATGCAGCGCGACGTTTGCGGCAATGTACTCCCATTCATCCTTGCAGTAGCCGAGCTCAACGGCGGTTCCAGGAGATACAGGATCCCGAAAGGTATAACGTTGCCCGTGAGTGCATCCTTGGATCTTGATGCTCTTCCACATGGCATCTTCCTGAAGTCCCTTATACTGCTTGGTTTCCTGGACTGGTACTCGAGGAGGCACTTCGATGATGATTTGGAACCCCCATGATGCCGCTCTGCGCGCAATTCTTTGGACGACCTCCCCCCATGGGTAGTCTGTCCGCAATTTGGCCCTTTCAGGGTTGTCAGCGATTTTCCGACTCAGCCACGAATTCTTGCCCAACACCCCTGCACCAATGAAGATTACGGAGTTAGGGTTGTCTTTCCTTGCTTCCACCACATCAAAGATGTAGGCGCACATGGCGTCGTCAACTTCTCGCCCCATACTCAGAACATTTACTTGCAGCCCAGGGTCGTAGTGAGAATCGGGAGCATGCTGGGCGATGCAATCCTTGCCTGGAGCATACTCATTCCACCAGTTCTCCTCATCGACTCCTATCAATGTCCATACCGTCACTGCCTTTGGAGCATCTTTGATAGTGATACGGTACTTCCACCGGCTGTAAGGGTTCTTGTAAGCATGGACCAACCTTCCATCGTGGTCGAGGAATTGGATCACCAGGCCCTCCTTGGGCTTGTTTTCGGCGAAATTGACCACGTGAGGCACAATTGCTCCATCATATCCTTGATATTCCCTTTTCTGTTCCGCCGCATCATGCCATACATCTTCGTACACCGACGACCATTGGTCATAACCAAATTGAGAGGCTTGACTCTTGGATTGGCCGTTGAAACAAAATCCCTGGTGCAATGTAAAGCCCTGGTACCCCCCATGGATGGCACGCGCCAGTGTGACAACCACCGCTCGCCATTTGGCGGGCAGGGCGCGCACATAAGACTGGCCTAGAGGCGGTTCAGGAATAGGCAAAAACGGCGGCGCAAGGACGTCCGCAATGGCAGCGGGGCGCAAATGCCCCCGCACGGGATGGTACTGAAACACAGCACGTTCCACGTAGCGGTCGAACTTGCCCGGTGTGTCAAGGATAGCAGCACGATCCTCCATCTGGTGCCACTGCCCTTCACGAAGAATCCAAGTCGACCGAAGGTAACGACCAGGCGGCAACGCAGAAGGCGGCCCCCGCAACATGCGCGGGAACTTGACAACCAGGATGGGGTCCACACTGTCATGTTCTTGCAAGCCTTCCTTACTCGACAATCCAGCGCGATACAACACCTGAGGGAGGATCGGCGTCTGCGTGTAAGGAAAACAAGGCACCTCGCTCTTGAACGAGTAGTGCTGCTGACCCTTCTCATCCGTGCTTTGGGTATGAGTAGGCCGCATCAGATCCATAATCTCTTGGGAGCCGATGAGATCCGGCGGAAAGATGTTGATGAGCTGACACGCATGTGTCCAGGACACGGAATCCTTGAACGACTTGGTGTGTATGTCCGCTGACATCTTGGCAGTGACCTCATAGGCAAGAGAAACGTAACCTTCCTGAAAGATAGAATGCATCCATCCAATGCAGATACCGTGGGTACGTTCCAAGTGACGCATAGTCGGATTCTTGCCCGTGCGAATCACCCCGATCATGGTCTGGTTGTCGTCGTAGAAGACGAAGTTGGGGTCTTGCCCCCCAAGCTGCTGCCACAACGTGATGGCAGGCAATCCAAGACGTGACATGGCAAAGTCGGCCGCGACAATCTCGGCCTCAGGTGTGGAATGACTCAAGCATCCCTGCCTTTTGCTAAGTCCCGCCAAGGGAAATCTTGTGTGAGAACCTTGAATGTGCAAGTGAGCACCGGAGGTAGATTTCAAGCTTTCTCCACAACCCGCATAGTCCGCATCTGCAAACAGCCCGATGGACGAGTCCTCCAAGGAGTTCCCGACCCATCCAATCATCATGTGATGTTTGGACTGGTGCACATAGGCCATGAGATGATGAAGAAGAGCATCCTCCTTCTTGGTCCATTTCGTGATCTTGCGTGCGAGATTGTTGATACTGCGCAGAAGATCAAAGCGGCAAATGCGCGCGGCATAAAGCAATTTCATGAGAATGCTGGCTGCCTGCGGAGCAAGTGCGCCGCGATTGGCCTCGTTGATTTCCTCTTCCTCGGGCGCCTTGGGAATAGGTGGAGGCGGAACGAGCCGACCATCCTTATCAACAGGCATGGTGTGTCCACACCACGTGCATCGATGGCTTTTACCTGACTGTGCCGGAGCGCGAGCTGGGTGATTCTTAGTCTCCTCAGCCGGACTCGGCGATGGTACCGTCTTGAATTTTGTCGGATCGAACCCAGTCACGTCGCAGTACTTCTTGACTGTCATGTCCAGGTACGTCTCCATGTCGTAGGTAACGGTCTGCACCTTCGTTTTGTCATGCAACGTTGCCTCGCCCTTGGAGATGCGACAACCTAGATACAAGCCCAGCGGCGTTTCTTCTTCCAATCGAAGTTCTTGGCGCAGCATGTCCCAACCCTTGGGTAGATTCTCTTTGGGTCCTGCCATCTTGAGATCATCCACGTAGATGACAAGTAAGAGCTTCATTTGCGGGTGAAAGTACAATGATGGCCATTCATCACCAATCGGCTTGAATCCTACTTTCTGTACCGCGGTGTGGCAATGTTGTTCCCACATGGTTCCTGCGTCAGGATGTCCATATAGAGCTTTGATCAGGCGACATACCGGCCTACGGAATTTGTGCCGTTTCGCAGATGGATGCCAGGCCTCATCAGGCAGTTCAACCCAACATGGAGTGCCCGATAATCTAGCCTGAATGTATGCCTGGATAGCATCCGCCATCTGGACATCGTTGCCAGGAAGACATCCGTAATAATCTGCCCATCGTGAGGCGTCAAACGTAGCCGGGGAATTCCCCAAATCCTGAAACAATGCGGCTTCCATATTCTGGTCTTTGACCTGATCACCGAGTAGTACACCTCGCCCCTTGAACTTCCTGGCAGGATCGTCCTCTTTGAGCTGATAGTTCTTCTCGTATATCAGTCCGTGTACTCGCGCCATGTGTACTTTCTCACCTTTCTTCTTTGCCTCAGCGACGACGTCGTCATATTCACGCGTAGTTGAGAAGTCAAACACTTCTTGGTCCCACAATCCCTTCCATTCTTTCATGAAAGCTTCCATGGCCTTGGGATTGTTGATCATCTCTTTGCGTGTGACGGGTCGAGTGACCATGGCATTGAAGCACGATCCTCCTGCATGATTCTTTTCCCGATGTACGTTTCTGTGAGAAGTCGTACACGGCATAGAAGGAATCCAGTTATCATCCATGACCATATGCGCCGGAACGGCCGGCACAACATCTGCCAAGAATTGTTCCTGTGTATATTGATCCACATAGGACTGTGCCCATGACCAACCATCGTCGTCATCAACGGTCACGTTGAGTTGCAGATCAATTTCTTCACACGGGACAATCTTGGGAAAGATCATGTTGTCCAAAGCTTTGGTGACTATCTTCTTTCCTATCACAGCCTTCTTCCGGTCTTTCTTGGCAACTCGAGCTTTGTCTCGCTTTTCTTTCTTGTATGCTGCCTTCTTCTCCGCTTCGCTCATCTTCTTCCATGCTTCCGGAGAATAAGAATGGATAGGTCGCCGTGTAGGAAGAGTTCGTCGACCATCACTTCGGATCTTGTACGGAACTCCCCTTTTGTCGATCTTGCAAGCTTCACCGTCATCGGTAAGATATACAATGCCGTCTCCTTTCTTCCCCGTACTCCAATGTTCAATCTCCTCGGGAGCCAACTTCTTTTCTTTCAAGATCTTGATAATCTCTCCAGGTTCTTCGATGTCTCCTTCGGGGATGAGTCTACCGGTTGGACCGACTTCGCGGGGCGATCGTCGATCTTTCCCAGTGACCTTTGGTTCAGAAGGAGGCGGTGCTGCACGTAGACCCAGCTCTTCGTCTAGTTCTTCGAGTCTTTTGTCTCCTATGGCATCAATAGCTTCATGCTCTGCTGACTTGAAGACTTCGCCGAGCGGCTCCGTCTCAATGTCAGATGGATCTATGTCCTGTAAGTCAGGATCTTCTCCGGGATCCGGTGGAGGAAGAAGTCCACTTGGATCATCGTCATCCCCGTCGTCACCATCTCCTCCAGGCGGACCGTCACCACCGTCATCGACGTCTTTTATCTCCTTGCCAGCGAGGTCAACGTTGTCCCTGAGTCCCTCAATGGTTGAATTCATCCTTTCGTACTCGGCTTTCAGGGGAAACGTTATCTCCTCTGGGAAGTAGATAACTTCTGTCTCGTACGGTCTCATCAACTTCCTGGGAACAGATGCGTCCATCGACAAGTTCGCGTTGGCAAACTCCTTCATATCCCAAACGCGATACTTCTTGGACCACCCTTGACCAGCAGTGATGATGTATCCGGCGAAAATGCCTGGAATCCCCTTTGGATCGAACTTGTTGCCGTATGTCTTCGGCCTTGTGTCCGTCGGCTTGAAGAAGACTTTGGCACCAAAGGGTATGGCTTTTCCCTCGAAGTCCTTTCCAGTCATTCGCTTCCATGCTGAATCACCATCGCCCTCCACGTCTTCAACGTTGAGGTTCTGCATCACGCAATTAAGCGCAAAGGACCAGTATTGAGCGGGCAATCCGGCGTGTAGCATGGATGCTGCGACTGTGTTGATCACTTCTTGATTTGATCGTTCAGCGAGTGAATTGTTACTGGGTTTCCCTGGAAGGGAATGATCAATCACGATCTTCAACTGTGCCATAGCTGAATCGAACTCTGGTGCTTCATCACTGTACGCCATATGAATCTTGCGTCTTCCCATAAGGCGTCTGATGGCCATGACGACTTCGTCAGTGCTCCTTGAAGCCGTGGGAATTGCTGCAATCATTTTGGTGGCGATGTCCCTGATGACTAGAACTTCACGTGCCCGTCATCGAGTCCAATGCCTGCTTCGGCGGCCTTGCGCATGTCAAGAAAGTCGAACGTCACAAGATCTCCCCAGTGTTTGATCACACGTTGAAATGCACCTCGTTGTGTTCGCAAGTGCTTCATCTTCGCGCGTATGCACGATTCGCAATATGGATTGCGGTAGCGATGAGTACACAGATGTGCCAATGTCTTCGCTTCGGCTTTCAGTGTTCCGACTCTGGCCTTGCGGCTCGGCGCACCGTCGCCTTCCACATCAATGATCACCTCATCGTCACCATCCAATGGAATTTCACCCACTCCTTTTCCTTCGTCGTCGTCCGGAGGGCGTCCGGCCTCGGACTCTGGTACTTCTTCTATAGGAGGTTCTTGGGGTTCAGGATCAGGAGGTCGTTCGTGATCATCACCTTCTTCTTCTGCTTCAATCTCGCCCGGTGCAGCTTCAGCGGCAGCTGCGACGCTGACGTCAACATTGCCCGCTGTCAACGCACCCTTGAAGATTTCGGTGATCGCTTTGGCCTCCGGATCATCATGAACCAATGACTTGGAACTCCCGGCACGAACGTACGGGATGTCACCGTTCACGAACAGAGATATTCTCTTGCCCTGCGGGTTGATCATGAATGGTTCCCTTCCGGGAGGCCACACAAACCCGTAGTTGAAGTTCATACATCTCTTGCCTATGGAAAGCACCGACGGCGTGTCGTCCAACACATAAGCGTTGATCGGTTCCTCGAACGACTCAGTCTGGAAATTCGACACGAGATCGGTATCGGTGATTCCATTGGCTGTCTGAAATGATATGGGCTCTGGAGTCACGAGTGTTTCGAGACTGTGCTTCTCGATCTTCTTCTGAGATATGAGGTCATGACCACACCCAGTGTCCATGAGAAACTTGATCTTCTTCTTAAGGATGACTGGTTGAACCATGCATTTGAATAAGCCTTGATTGATGATCCGTTTGCTGTGTGCAGCATCGAGTTCGCGCTCAACGATGGAATCCTCACCGTCGTAGAACGAAACTTCTTCCACTCGAGACGTTCCTGGGATTCGTACGAATGAAACTCGATCTCCGCATTGATCATCATCGTCGTCAACCATGTCTCTCATGATCTGTGCCCTCAATCTCGCTTTGTGCTTGGCGAATTCCAAGCTCACGGCGCGATCCTCATCATTGATAAACGCTTCCATGTCGACGTACTTCACCTTCCGCTCTTTGTCTTTCTTCGATCGTCTAGGACACGAAGAAATGAACTTCACGTCATTGGCAAATGTCACATTGCGCTTTGTCACTTTTCGGGTCGACGTAGTCGTTCCCGAGGATTCGTCATCTGTTGAACAATCCGAATCAGCGTCGCTGTCAACGGATGGACAATCTGACTCCTCCTCATCTTGTTTTGAAGATCGCTTCCATATAGCCGGAGCTGATGGATTCCACCTTCGACACAATCTGATGGCGGGTGCAGCAGGGAGTGCCTTGGCCTTGGCATTCGGCTTCGCTGGAGCTGCCTTCGCTTCGGATTTAGCTTTAGCTTTTGCCTTTGGTTCCGGAGCTGGGGTAGCTGCTGCCTCATGCTTGAAAGGACAATTCTCTCTTGAGCACGAGCCTGTGTTCTTGAACGAGTAGCATATCCTGTTTCCTCCTCCTCCAGATGGACTTGGAGTTCTCGTCCTCGGCGTGAAGGGTCGTTCTGGAGTCTTCTTCGAGTGACTGAATGGACACTTATCGCCATTTCGACACCCTGCATCTGTGAAATGGAACTTGCAGCGGATTTGCTTCTTGCTTTTGTCACCTCTGTTGTCCGCTGACTCACTCCTCGTCTTCTTCTTGGGCTTCGGCTTGGTCTTCGCATGACTCTTCGCTTTGCTTTGAGGTAGTACAGGTGTTGCTTTGTCCGGCTTGGTCGGCGAAGCCTTGACCTTTGCGGATGGAGCTGCGTTAGGCGTAGGTTTCTCAGGTACCTTGGCCGGTGCAGCGAGCAAATCCTTGCCCTCAAGCATCTGGCGCAAGCCAATTTGAGTCTGAGTGAGATTTGACTGTTCTCGTTTCCGCATGATGGTACGATCAATGATCTTCATCAGGTTGTCGTACGATCGATCTTCATGATTGTAGGGCAGGTGTTCATAGTGCATGCCCAAGTCCATTTTCATTGCGGGCGAGTCCTTGATCTTGCTGTACAAGCAATCACGGAGAGCTGTTTTGGATGGAATGTCCTCTGGTCTCATCCGTCCCAGAACTTCCAACCACGTCTGCTTGAACGTATGGAGCTTGTTGTCGCCTTGGTACTGGAGCTTCACCAAGTACTCAAGAGTGATGATCATGTCAAGACGATCATGCGTTCGAAAACTTTCGTACATCATCGCGATGACTTGTCGTCCTTTGATGATCTTCACGTCAGGCCTACTGATGTAATCGTTGGCCTTCCGATTCACCTCGAGGTACAGGTCAGCTGATTTGTCACCACCGGCACGTAGCATTGCGACCATGGCGATCCCCAATTTGACATCTATGCTCTTGAACTTCTTGTGTCCTGAATCATTCAATGCCTCGACATCAGGGAATGGGTTGAACGCTGGTGCCAGCCATAACATCCAGTCCTCATGATGTGGGTCGGCTGATGCCCCTAAGACATTTGCCGTGCACACAGATCGCCAGTTGTTGAGATGAGTGAGAGTAGGCCATGGAGGAACGGTCACTTTGTCGGCTTCCCTCCTGGAAATTCTCACCTCTGTGACTTCAGGATCCGCATCTCCATCAGGATCACGCGCATGCGAACCAGGATCCGATTCGGGTTTGCCCCCTCCACCTTTCTTCTTGTCATCATCGTCGTCAGGCGGATCTGGAGGATCATACCCTGTGCCGGTACCTTCATCATGCTCTTCCTCTCCGTTCTCGTCGCCAGCTTCATCTCCGTCATCGTCTCCATTGTTTTCTTGAATCGTTTCAGCGAATAATCTCCACTCATCACGATCAGCTCTGAGACGTTGTTCGGCTTTCTGAGCCTTGAGTACTTCACTTCGCAGATCAGCAATCTTCTCCTCGTACTGTTCCGCGATCTCTTTCTCGATCTGACGCCTCCTTGCCTCATGGATGGAATCGTCATAGGCGACAGGGGGACCAATGAGGTCGTTGCCCTTAGTAGATGCGGTGACACCGTCGATGCCAACAGGTCTTGAGGAGCTGGCCGATGCTGTGGACTTCGATCCCAACATCCCGCGATCCCCCAAGAGTTCGCGTAGCTGTCGATCACGCACGGCTGCCGCATCACTTTTCCCATGAAATCCGCTTGGTATGCCAAACAAAGTGGCTGCACTAGGCGTGGAACGCGCAAGCGCTGGGCTGCTAATACCTGGCACGTGGTGCTCGGGCATTGCATCCGCCACGATTGGCATTGAACTGCGGCCAGTGAAGAAGTTTCCACCGGTGAATGGAATTCCGTCCATCACAAGGTTCTTGTCCTTGTCCGATTCCGAGAATGCGAACTTCTCTTTGGCGACTGGACTAACTTGACTTGGGGACCGTATTTCAGGGGATCGTACCTCATCTCCTACGGAAAATGCAGGCATTACATCCTTTCCTACGTGCTCCCAGCCAGACTCAGTAGTCCTCGAAGACATGGGCATGCTCGAAGGTCGCGTCGCTCCTCCTTGATTGGAGTTTCGTGCTGCCTCCAATTCACTGCGTGTCCTCGCTTGAAGATCTTCTTGTGCTTTGAGCGTTTTCCTGAGTTCACTCAGCTCGTCGTGCAAGGTAGGCAATGATCGCCTTGCATGATCTTCATTCTGATGAAGTCGTTCCTCTGCTTCTTGCATCCTCTTCACAGCCATCCTGCGGTACTCTTCCTCTTCACCAAGACGTTCACGAAGCCGAAATCGTTCTTGTTCAATGGCTGCGCTGTTCCCAGCTAGCCCTTGGATCTCGTTCACAGCCCGCAACTCCTGGTTCTTGACCAAGTGGAATCGTTCCTGCATTGCTTGTAAGGCTTGTTCCGAACTTGCTGTGTTTGACCGGAGGACCAAGTTCTCTCTGGCGTGTTCATGAAGTTCATGAGTCAGACGCTCATACTCACGTGCCATAAGCTCACCATCACCTTGCGCTCTTGCCTCCAACTGCACAAAGTTGGTGGCTGCCTCCGTGCGGAACACGTGTAGCTGTTGAGCTAAATCCTCGGCAACGGCATGTGCTTGACGTTGTTGAGCAGAGTTCTGCTCATCCATGCGAAACAAAGCTGTTTCATAGTCTCGCTTCATCTCCTGATTGACATTGTTGATGTGCCTCATGGCTAAGCATGCATGATCACGTTGTCGTTCCAATTCTTCAATGCGAATTCCAGATCCTTCATCTTCTTGCTGCATCTCCTTGATCTTGTCCATCAGGGTCTGGACGATTCCTTCGTATTCTTGCACCTGACTGCGATAGTACATCTGCTGTGCAAGGTTCGATGCTTCGAACTGTTGCGAAATCGTCAGTTCCTGGTAGGCATTCGGACCGTCAGCTATTGCAGGCGTGGCCACGGATGACGCATCACCACGTGCAGGAATCGTATCCAGAGTCATGTCCAGATCGTCAGTATCGCGTGGTTGATTGGTAACCATCCGATTCCAAGTCATGGACTTGTCACGCCCACGAGTAGCCGAAGTCCTAGATCGTGCTGAAGAGCTTCTCGAAGATGATGGTCTTGACTTCTTCTCCAAGGTCTTGACTCCTTTGTCCTTAGCCCTGGACGTAGTCCGAGGTGCCTGAAAACCAGACGCTTCGGCCCGTCGTTCTGAAGCCTTGCCCGTCCTCGAACCTGTGGATGTCGGACGTGAAGGCGTAGATGCTCTTGGTAGACTCTTTGCTTTCCCCTTGGGAACTGCCTTTGCAATGGCAAGCGCAGAAGATTGACCTTTGTCATCTTCCGTGGAGCTATCAACGGATTGCACCACTGTGTCATCAGCTGTTGACTCACCAACGGCTGGCGCTGCCACATCGGCACCGAAAGTCATTGTCGTATCTTGGCTTGATCCTGAGTTCATTGTGGTCGTAGTAGATCAAGTAGTCGTTGCTGTAGAAAGGCAGAGCCGCGTACGGCTGATAACCTGCGTGGGGGATTGATCTCGACTTGGTTGCTGCTCTCCCCACCAGAGCTGTAATGGATATAGGTGTGGCTGGCTAGCACTCTCCACAGACTGGACCCTGTCTTTCCTTCTTACTCCCACACGTACGATCCTATGCAGGCAGAACCGGCGGCCGTTCCTTTTGCACTCACTGCCGGCGGCGGTTCGTCTGTGCAACGGGATAGCTCTGATTGCTCAGGATAGAAGACACATATAGCACTTAGCTATGGGCATTGACTTGAGCCAAACGTTGCGTTGGCGGTCACATAGAAAGGTAAAGACGAGGGATGCGTAGCATGCCCCCTAGAGTCGAGGGACGCGTAGCGTGCCCCCTTCTCTTGCACTTTACACGGTCTTGCTCACAGCTCTTATAGTGACACCTTAGAACATGACAAGGCATCGCAGTCCGTTCGCATAATATCTGTAAACAGATATAAATATATGAAGAATCGCCATTAAGGTCATCACCAACCTCGCCAAACCATCATCATGCTCGTCATAATTATCAAACCACCATCATCGTCTTCATAGCCCTAGTCTTCTTCGTAGAACCCAGGTTTTATAATCATCAACATCATCATCATATATCATCATACACATCGCCAACGACATATTCACAATCGTCATCATAATCAGCATCGGCCATCATCAGTCATCGTTGTTATCATCCACACAGAACGTCGTTATAGTCATCATCATAAACATCGAATCATCAATGAGATAGAAGCCAAGAAGCTGGAATAATTACCAGTACTTTTGCTCAGGGTTCAAGGCTCCTTGTTTTTACTGTTACACATCCCGGCGTTCACGGCTTTGAAACATGCGACAATAATCAACAACATGTTGTTACGAAACAGAGTCTACTTAATGTATTTCCGAACAGGGTGAGAATTGTAATTTCCCATAGGATTTGTGCTTGGAATCCAAGAAAAACAAGGGTGCGAATTGTAATTTCCCATAGGATATGTATTTCCGAACAGGGTGCGAATTGTAATTTCCCAAAGGATTTGTGCTTGGAATCCAAGAAAAACAAGGGTGCGAATTGTAATTTCCCATAGGATATGTATTTCCGAACAGGGTGCGAATTGTCATTTCCCATAGGATTTGTGCTTGGAATCCAAGAAAAACAACGGTGCGAATTGTAATTTCCCATAGGATATGTATTTCCGAACAGGGTGCGAATTGTCATTTCCCATAGGATTTGTGCTTGGAGTCCAAGAAAAACAAGGCTGCGAATTGTAATTTCCCATAGGATATGTATTTCCGAACAGGGTGCGAATTGTAATTTCCCATAGGATTTGTGCTTGGAATCCAAGAAAAACAAGGGTGCGAATTGTAATTTCCCATAGGATGCTGTACCTGGATGCCAAGAAACAGAGTCTACTTAATGTATTTCCGAACAGGGTGCGAATTGTAATTTCCCATAGGATTTGTACTTGGAATCCAAGAAACACAAGCGCTAATCAGGGTGCGAGCGGGTGCGAATTGTAATTTCCCATAGGATATGTATTTCCGAACAGGGTGCGAATTGTAATTTCCCATAGGATTTGTGCTTGGAATCCAAGAAAAACAAGGGTGCGAATTGTAATTTCCCATAGGATGCTGTACCTGGATGCCAAGAAACAGAGTCTACTTAATGTATTTCCGAACAGGGTGCGAATTGTAATTTCCCATAGGATTTGTGCTTGGAATCCAAGAAAAACAAGGGTGCGAATTGTAATTTCCCATAGGATGCTGTACCTGGATGCCAAGAAACAGAGTCTACTTAATGTATTTCCGAACAGGGTGCGAATTGTAATTTCCCATAGGATTTGTGCTTGGAATCCAAGAAAAACACGGGTGCGAATTGTAATTTCCCATAGGATATGTATTTCCGAACAGGGTGCGAATTGTAATTTCCCATAGGATTTGTGCTTGGAATCCAAGAAAAACAAGGGTGCGAATTGTAATTTCCCATAGGATATGTATTTCCGAACAGGGTGCGAATTGTAATTTCCCATAGGATTTGTGCTTGGAATCCAAGAAAAACAAGGGTGCGAATTGTAATTTCCTACAGGATATGTATTTCCGAACAGGGTGCGAGCTGGCGGTTTCAGCTGGGGGAAACAAGCAGAAGTCTAGAAAAGTGTTTGAGTTCTCCGCAGATACAACGAAGAATTTCGAAGAATTTCGAAGATTTACGAAGATCTAAGAGGAATGGTCTAGAAAAGTGTTTGAAGTTCTCCGCAGATACAACGAAGAATTTGGAAGAATTTCGAAGAATTTCGAAGATTTACGAAGATCTGAGAAGAATGGTCTAGAAAAGTGTTTGAAGTTCTCCGCAGATACAACGAATAATTTGGAATAATTTGAATAATTTCGAATAATTTCGAATAGTTTCGAATAATTTCGAAGATTTACGAAGATCTAAGAATAATGGTGAAGAACCTGGAAGAATGAAGAATATTATGGAAGTTTACCGAAGAAAACGTAATATTTCCGAATATTTAAGCAGAAATTCAAACATTTCTGAATATTGTTGAATAGGGTTAAACACACTGAGAAGTACCCTTCTGAGAAGCCTCCCTATCCTCACAGAAGACAAGGGCTACAAGACGGAGGGCCAGATGCGCCCGGTGGACACCGAAGGGGACGAGTTCTCGGAGTGGAGGATTTGTGCCCCGGTGACTGCAGCAAGTTCGGCGATTGGTGCCCCGGTGACCGGTCAAGCTTGGCGAGCGGCGTCAAGCCAGGAGGTGACCGCAGTGGCCAACAAGAGGGGAGCGCCCAGTTGGCGGCCGACCAGAAGCTCGACATCATGACCCGGCAGGCGCTCCTGCAGAGGGGGCTCGAGCACCTCGAGCAGTTCGATGCGACGCCGGACCCTGCGATCACGGATCGTCAGTGAGTGAGCCGAGTGAGACTGGTGGTCTCAAGCCGTCTTGTAAGGTGGCAGCCGGGGTAGCTCACCTTTGTAAACAAATTGACGAATGTATACTCCACATAGAGATGCAGATCACATCATCCGCGTTGACGAAAGAACCGGTTGCCTTTTCACGATATCGACTTCCAGGACTAGATATCTTGGAGATTACTACCAGCGGCGACCAGGTCTCTAAGGAAGTATGCCGGTACAAAGGGGGGCAATTGCTCTGAAGGAGCCGGCTGAAAAGAAGTTGTGGAATTGGATCCACATGTATGAGCCTCGTCACCCTTGGATCAATTGTCCCAGCGGCAAGAATACAAGGAAATGGTGGTCTCCCAGGTTGCTTTCTGACCTTTACCATCATCAATTGCATCAAGGACGGCATCTGCATATTAGGGGAGACCATGATTTCTTTGTGGAGCCGAGTGCCGAGCTTCAGGAGATTCATGAGGGCATGTTGTGTGCAATCCATTCGCTGCCGGAGCTTTCAGGCTGCCGGGTACCTCCTGGTAATAATTTTCTCCAGCAGATGTCCTATGTCTACATCACATCCCGAACCATGTTTTATGCGGTGCATACCCGACAAGTTTCGGAGGAGAATTTGCACCGAGGAAGCTCCAGCAACCACGTCACACCGACGCCGCGAAAACACTGCCACAACAGCCGACTGGCAGCACTGGCAGCGCAAGCACTCATCAGTGACAAGGGGTTGCATCTATACATGCTAGAGCTGTTGGTAGGGGAGGACCTTAAGCGCAGCTCGCCTGAGAACCCTGATTCGAATCAAAGCCCTGGTTATGCTAGAGCTGCGATTCAACAAGTGTTGAAGCGCCGACGGTTGTGGCAGAAAACTCCACCGCCGCCAGACTCCACGACTTCGTCCGATGCATCTTCTAGTGGACAGGAGGGCTGGAAAGAGGTTTTTGCACAGTGTAGTCCTGAAGCACCGCGTGGGCCCGAAAGATCTTTGAAGTTGGTAGCTCAACGGTGGATAAGATTCAAGCCCGAGTGCCATTTGAAGTGCGGCATGTGGTCGCAGGTCGTGGCACCTGCCGGTACCAGCTTCCGAATGCTAAGTGGTATGCCGAGGAACGATCCAATGAGGATATTAGGATCAGTCTCACTGTGTTTGGGGCTCCGCGAGAGTCGCGAGCGCTGCAGCCACCGCCTTCTGATGTGACCGCGGGCGCAGCCCCAGATTTCGAAGCTGAGCCTCAGAGTGAGCCCAATCTCGGAACTCATATGCCTGTTGATGTAGCCCCTTTTGGTCCCCCAAAGAGTGTTCCACGGCATGGGCCGGGTTATTTTGCATTGTCTGAACCCGAAAAACCGGGAACTCAGGAGGCTTCATAACAATCTGGGCCACCCAAGCACTGAGACCTTCGTCAAGTTCTTAGGTGAGCGAAAGGCCCAGCCACATTCATCAAGATCTTGATTTCGGCGATGTCATAGGCATCGACGTGGCCTATTGGACCAGCTCTGCCGGGAAGACATGCATGTTTACCCATGTTCTTAATGAAGGCACGCTGCTTCAACAGGCCACTTCGGCAGGGCGAACTTCGCGCGAACAGTTTTCCGCACTCATGGACATGTGGTACACGGGAAGAGTTTAGTCTCACTGGCAGATCGGCCGGACGGAACAGCATGGCAAGTTACTCAAGAACATGCTCTCTCGCATGGACTCCCAAACACCAATCACTGATGAGTCGGAGTTTCGGTTGTGTTTAAGGGCAGCAGTCCATGCGACAGGGTCAAAGGGTATACGCCGGAACAGCTAGTGTTTGGGAAGATGTCACTCTTGCCAGATTCGTTAATCGCCGATGACAATGCCGCGACGCAAACATTAGCAGCCAGCAGTCTTCCAGAAGGGGTATCTTTTAGAAATGCCTTGCAGCGGAGAGAGGATGCTCGCGTAGCCTTTGTCAGGGTTGATAACGACAATGCGTATCGGAGGGCGCTTCTCAGTAGGTCACGACCGGCGTGTCAAACGTTTGATCCTGGAGACTGGGTGTGCTATTGGCGCCGGCAGAAGAACGGGAGCCAGAACCGAGGCGAAAAGGGGCGATGGCACGGACCAGCGCAAGTAGTGTGTGCGGACAATCGTACTGTTTACCTCAGTCATAGTGGCTTCCTGGTCCGGGCTTCACCCGAACAACTTCGCCCAGCGTCTTGAGAGACAGTGGCATTCCGTAAGTCAGCAGCCAAAGCAAAACCTACCAGACCTTCAACCAGTCATGTAGTAGATCTAGTGGGTACAGGGGCTTTACCTAGTAGGGAAGACGTAGAGGTTCAAGGAGAGGTCCCCGAAAGTAGTCCTCCAAACGCGTCCGACCTGACTCCCATCTCGGACTTGCCTGTTGAAGTACCTTTACCAACTGGGGATGCAACCATGGGTGTTCCAGAGCAACCTGAAATGGAGGTCTCCCCAGTAGTCTCAGAAGTTCCGGATGCTACGATGGAGCCTCGTGACATACCCGTTCCCGACGATGAGGACGATGACCTTCTTTTCGGGGATGCCGAAAGTTTTCTGGTGCATCCTACTGAAAGTCAGGCATGGGAATTGAAGGTCCATGAAACGAGCGTTCCGCGTTTGAAAACCTAACTCCTGAGCAATCTTTGCAGTATGTATTGCTTGCCACCACTGAGAAAAAGAAACGCGTGGAGGTTCGTTTGAAGGACCTCGGTCCAAAAGAGCGGCAACAGTTTGAAGGGGCTAAGAGTAAGGAGGTTGGTGCATGGCTTCATCACAGGACGGTTCGGAGGGTTGCCGCAGGGAGGCTTGATGATTCCAGCTCATGCGTTGCCTGTGGATCCTCACGTGGAAACCACCGGAAAAAGGAGGGCTCAAGAGGGCCAAAGCTGGGCCGGTAGTTTTAGGGTTTGAGGAGCCCGGTTTAGCAGAGATACCCAACGACGCTCCAACTTTAGGGAAGGATGCACGCCAACTGTTGCTCCAAAAAGGGCTTCCCAGCGATGGACGTTGATTAACTTCGACATTTCCACAGCGTTTGTGCAAGGAAAGGGAGAGGGTAGGAAATTAGGGATTATATTCCGCCGAAGGAACTGAAGCAGGCTTTGGGAATGCAGAAGGGCGAACAGTGTCAGCTAGATAGGGGTGCTTATGGCAGGGTGGTTTCAGACCCTGAAGCAGACGCTGGAGAGTCTAGGGTTTGTGCAGTGTCCGTTCGACGCCTGCACCTTCAGCCTCGTGTCGCGACAGAGCGATGGATCACCGAAGGCTCACGGCGTACTAGGGGTTCAGGTAGACGACGGTATTGGTGGTGGTGACCAGTATTTCTTCAAAGGTGATCCAACAGCTCAGAGATATCTACTCTTTTGGGTCTTACGAGGAGGGAGATTTTACGTTCACCGGCATTCGGTTTAAGCAGTGGGATGATGGGAGCCTTGAGATGGATCAGGCGAGATACGTTGAAAAGATTGAACCCATTCAGATTTCCCGTAGTCGTTGACAAGACCCCACGGCCAAGCTCAATCCCAGCGAAGTGCATGAACTCCGTCGAATTAACGGTAGCCTTCTGTATGCTGCAGTTCGTACTCGCCCGGACTTAGCCGCCCCGATAAGCTATCTGGAGTCTAGAATTCCGAGGGTGGAGGTCAGGCACTTAATCGAGGCCAATCGAGTCTTGCATGAGCATCCCGTGTCCATCATGATAGTTCCGATCCCCGAGGAGCATGTAACGTTCTGCACCTTTTCTGATGCTTCTTTTGCTACTTCGAAAGATAATAACTCGTATCAGGGGACACGCGTGATCAGTACGGATCGGCGCATGAAACAGAATGAACAAGCCGTGGTTGTTCCAGTTGCTTGGTCCACTAAGAAGATAGCTTTGGTTACTGTGGGGGTGGATGAAGGACCCAAGCATTGATCTGGCCAACCCGGAACTCGTTTTAGAGCGGGCTCCAAAGTCGTCCTCGGTCAGCTACTAAGACTGCTGTGCCTGCTTGCTCTGAACTTCGGACTCAGTTGAAGTGTCTTCTTCTGAAGGAGCGTCTGAAAGAGAACTGCGCTATGCGGCTATGCGCTGGGTGCACTCTAAGGCTATGCTAGCGGCTTGTCTAACAAGCCCCCGGCTCAAGCGCTACTTTTTGCTCGTTGTCGTAGGGGGTGAACGTGCCTCCGGGCCCTAACAGGTTCTCCGGGAATCGGGGCCCCTCGACGCTTTTAGGTAGCTTTGTTTTGCATGGCATTCGGCTGCGCCCTGAGAAGCTGGTTGGGAGTTTTCGCATCATTGCTGCTCGCTCTGCTATCATGCCCTCCTTACATAACAAGATGGGAGGAGAACATTGCCCTGCAGGTCTTACCTTGCAGACTGCAGGCACTGACAGGCTTAGGCAGACGCGACTCAGTGAAGGAACGGCCGCTCTTCCCTCAGAGTGCAAGACTGAAGAGCAGCAATCAGACACGCTCACGGTGGCTAAGAAATCACAGATTCCGCCACGTCTTGCCAGAGCCTTGCAGGGAGCGGCCAACAGCCCGGACGCTTGCATCAGGCGACAATGCAGCCAGCTGGTGCAGCTATCGCTTAGGTGGCACAGGAAGCGCACAATCGGAGATCAACTGTCTTGCAGGATCCAAGCAACAGGTCAGGCACTCAGCGGCAGATCCAGAAACATGAGACAGAGAGCCGCTTTGACCTGCACTCCCTGGATAGTGCTGCCGTCACTGGGCTAGTGGCCTCCACTCCCGGCATTGGTTATGATTATGATTGCCTACCAGCAGCACTCATGCATCAGGAACCCTATCAGGAACCTGTGGGCCTAGGCACCATGCAGGTAACACAGGCTGGGTCTGTGGTTTCCACACTCGCAAGGGGCACACAGACATTTTTCACGTCACGGACGCAGGGTGAGTGGACTCCACTCCCGGTTGCAACCTCAGATCAAACACTTCCCTTCCTGAGCTGGAAAGAGGGCAGCAAGAGTGACATCGTCGGCCGGCCAGTCAGACGCCAGAAGGCGGTGTTATCTTGCCCGGTACACCGGGGTGCATGCTTGCAGCCAAGTGATTGGGAGCCCTACCTGACAGGGCACAGGCCGCATACACAGGGTGCTGTGGTTTCCACTCCCTGCAGGGCACTCAATAGACAAGCCTGCCAGACTGCCGTGCCCCTCCTCCTTAATGCTAGGCACAGCCAGCGAAGCGGTTTCCGCTCTCGGCGAACTGGTAAGTGCCTCGAGGATCGATCAGGGACAAGCATATGTCGTGGATTCGTGTCGGCCCGAACACCTGGAAGTGTATCGGACACATAGCGCCTCGCCCAGGAACGCCTATTCAATTGCCCGTGCAAGGCAGGAGGGAGGCAGTCGGCTCAATCGGGGGCTCCGACATTCACGGATCATGCTGGATCTGTTAGCAGTGTTCCTTACCAGCTCTGTGGTGGGGTTCTGCACATAGGGAAGGTTGCGACAGCAGGCCACTACAAGGCCTTCTATTTCCCCGGGGATGCCGATGATCTGTCGGCCTCCCACATGTTACACGATGACGGGGAAGCTGCGACTGTAGGTACCGCAGCCACCAAACAGGCGATCGTGACAAACTCCTACATGCTGGCTTACAAGAGATGTGTATCTCCCTGAGGATGCTGGGGGCTAGTGGATTCCACTCCCCGCTAAGCTGCAGCTGCCCATGCTTTTCTGCTGAGTGAACGCATCGATCTTTACAAGCTATGGTTGAGGTCTCCTCACATTTGCCACAGATGCCGGTATATATCATTTGTACAGCTTCTTTTCTAGGTTTATGTCCCTGCCATGACACAAGCTGTCGGGCTCTAAGGGGCACAGCAAGAGGCTGCAAAGGCAGTCATACGCCCAGCTGTCGGGCTCTTCGGAGCACAGTTGGACGTCTTTCCACCGGATGACCCTCTACGGAGGGGCGACAAGTGACAAAGCTCACACTCGTCCGCATGACAATTGACTCAGTTGACGCGCTTGAATGAATGAAAAAGGATTGTTTAACAAAGGTCATGGACGGGGCTACTCTAAGACAGGTGCTCCTGGGGGATAGCTATGCTCTATTCGATGAGGGCGATGTACTTCGGAATAGGGCGGGTCAAAGACAATCGCTGAAGCGGTTACGTGACGCCCAGACGCAGGATTCGCAGAAGCCTGCTCAGAATAGGAATGTTTGAGCTCAGAAGATTTTTTGACGAGTGTTAAACCGACACTTGTGAAGCAGGTTTCTGGAACAGCTGTCTTGTGTGCCTCGCCTTTCGCAGCACCGAGGAGGGAGTTGCGGTCGCGCTTGATAAATCAGCTGACAGTGTGAGGGCTACCACCACTTCTGAGGACGGGGTCCTTTCAGGGTTCGTTTCAGCCTGTGCGCAGGCTTCAGCATTCGACACGTCTTCGGGGAAGACCTTTCAGCATTCAGAGGCCGGGGGCCTACATTCCACAAGGGGTTCATAGGGTTTACGGGCAGGTCCGGGCTACCATTTCCACAAGTAACAATAACAACAATGACAACAATACAAATAGTGACTTAAAAACCACACTAATAATGAGAACAGCAATAATGATGATAAGAGTACTCGTAATAATAGCCATAATGAAAAATAATGATGACAATAGTAATAACGATAATAATCGTAATCATAACAGTACTGATACTAACAGTACTGATGATAATGATACTGATAAGAACAATAATACTAATAATAAGAAAAAGAATAAGGATAAGAGTAATGACATCGTGATAATACAAAATGTTAAAATAATAGCAAGAATGTTAATAGCAATAAAACCATAGTAGTAATAATACTAGTAGCAATAATAAGAATAGTAATAATTATAATAAGCAATCGTAGGAATAGTAATAGCAATGACAACAAGAATAACACTAATATTAACAACAGTGAAAACGATTGAGTAGCTCCTACTCAAAATAAATAAAAATTGTGTACCTTACTTGTTAAGGTATGCTAAATCATGCACGGAAGAGCCCACGCTGCAAGCTAGACTCCTAGAATCCACTGCTCACGTCTCCTGCACTTCAGCCCTGGGGCATCAAACGAGCCTGTTGCATGTGCACCATTCTGCCAGTCGCATCGGGCGAAGCGAGGCCAGTTGGCATTGCTAGCCTTGGGGCACTACCCGGTTCAGGATTTAGGACCCTAGACCCTGCAGGCCCTAAATCCTGAACCTTTACTCGGGGCTCGCATTCTAAGACCAACGATTCACCCGAGCTTCCACAGGACCCTCAAGTCCGAAGGGGGACTTCGTACTCGCACCGAACTTCCCCTCCGTAGAAGCGTCCGCGAAGAAGCTGGCCACGCCCAAGGACTGCTTAAACTCCTTGGGGTTGCTTCAGCCATTGATGGCTCAGCACAGAATGTGCTCTTTAGCTAGAGTTGGATTTCCAGAAGGAGGCATCGGAACTCTGAAACGAACCCTCAAAAGGAAACCTACAGTAGAAACGTGGAGCCCGAAGCACCCCACACAGGGACCCTACTGTTCCTTTCGCGAACTTCCCCACTCCCGACAAAAAGCCGTCCGCCGTGCATTCCGAGGCACCCAATCCTCAGGGGCGAAGTCGCAGGGTGATACGCCTTTGCCACTCGTCAAGAAGAAGACCTCTGGGTTTCAGTAAATCACGACGTCGGACTCCTAAGTAACTTAAGTCAATACTCGTTTCTAGTCCACTGACGCGTCAGCTACGGCATGAGCAAAGTTATAGTTTCACTGACGCGCACCGAGTCCCAGCTGACGCGGACCAGACAAATCTTGACGTTTATATAAACTGCCACAGCCGGAGTTTAGAACGCCGCTCAGTTGGGGTTTTGTTGAAGGTTGTTTAAAAAAGTTCTGGGACCTGGGAGCTTCAGTAGTGAACAGGAACGCGTGGGAGTTTCAGAAAACAGGGACCCCCCAATATTGGGTTGAGGTTTTATAGGCTTGTCGTGATATTCAACAAAAACTATGCAAGCTTCAACGGTTTAGTGTAGGGGCTTTCGGACTCCCGAATATAGCACCCTAAATAATTCCCAGGACACCCCAAAAGACTGTGTTTTCTGAGACGTCCACATGACCATCCATACCCAGGTTGAAGTTGGTTGGGTCGTGCACGAACTCCATGAACTCGCGTATCTCTGGATCCGTTGAGCCTTGATTCACGGCTTGGCCCAGCACTTCGTACTGGCCGGAAGTGACCAGAGGGACAGGGTCAGGCCCCTCAGGCTCAACATGCGCCGCCGCACAAGTGGGGTTGGCATTGGGGTCCACGTCGCCTTCGGAGAGGAAAACGCTTTGGCCCCCAAGCCACGATCTGAAAGCTTCCCGGAGGCTGGTGCCTTTCACGACGAGTCCTGTCCAGCCGAAATCGTTGAGTCCAAGCTCGCAGTGCCCCACACAGCTGTGGAGGAAGTAAGATGACGGAGCCTGCAAGGAGGACAAGTTGCCCGAGACAGCATCCCGCAGGGAGTGCAGCAGATCACGTTCCTCTTGGGAACATGTGCCTTCGATCACACAGCCCGATGGTAACTGGAGCGTCTGGCTCGATTGCCAAGAATCGTAGAGGGAGTGAAGCACAAAGAGCGGCGTCTTCACGAAGGGCAGCTGGTTCGGAGCTAGGAAGCACTGCCATGGTGTATCTGCATATGCGTCAAAGCAGTCTGTGCTCAAGGACGGAGAATATCTCATGTTCATCGTCACGAAGACCCACTTCCAAACTTCAGCCTGCCCATGCATACCTTGTGCATCCGGCAAATCGACGAAGAAGCCACAGTAGTTCATGCCAACCACCTTCACTGTTGAGGGTTTAGGGATCAGGGCTAAGGGTTGGGGGTTTAGGGTGCCAACCACCTTCACACCAGGGAAACGGGAGCTGATGAAGTCCACGTGCAGCAAGGCCGTGAGACCTCCGGCGGATTCGCCGGTGACGATGAGATCGTCCGCTCCTGTGAGGGCTCCAAAACCCTTTTATTGCCGCTTGGTCCCCTTCAAGGGGGATTTAGAATTCCCCTTAAAGTGGGTTTCGGGTCCCTCTACATATTTAAAAGCATACCCAAAAAATGCGCAAACTTCAAAACAGCCCTCGTGTACGTGAGACTCCGCTCCTGCAACGGCTCTTCTGAAGGAGGTTTTGGGTCCCTTCTAAAAGGTGTTGAGGATTCCCTTTAAAGTGGGTTTAGGGTTTGAAAAGGGTTCAAGGTTACGATTAAATGCTGGGTCTAAGGTTCCTTCTAAATATGACCCCTTTTTGGGTGGCCAGTGGGTCTCTTGAGTAGTATCCCAAAGGCACCCAGAAGGGCCGATAACTGTAAACAGCCCTTTTATAACACCCGTACCGAACCCTGAAAAGAACCCTCGAAGGCGCCACCAGAAAGCAGCCCCTCCTGTCAAACCGGCCGAGGCAAGGCTGTCCAAAGTGGCATTGAGGATGTGTGCGCCCCGGAAGTAGACCTGAGGGATAATGCAAAATCAAACTGAAACTACCGCAATTCCCATTTGGTTTTCCACTGTTAATCATGGAAAATCAAATGGAAACTACTAGTCTTTTATGGTATTCTTTGGGGGCTCTAGGAGGCGTCGATGCTGGTTCTATGAATCGGCTATGGATCTACAAGGGCTCTATAACTAAATTTTGGAGTGTTCTTTGAAGGGTTTCCTATAAGGGGTCCTTTGAAGATTCCTTGAAGTTTTCTCTATATGAGTTTTGCATAGCTTTACAAGAGAGCTGTTCCAACTTATGATGGCTCATGCAGGGCCCCCGTAACAGTTGACTGCGGAATAGGAGGGGTACCAGAAAAGGGCCTACAATCTAGCAACCTTACAAGAACCCTTAGAAAAAAAGACGTTTTTGAAACAAACCTCTTGCAGAATCTTCATAGAACCCTTCTAGGGCCTGCCTTAAAGGAGCCCTGAAATAAACCCTCCCAGGAACCATCGCCTCGCTGCCAGAGTCGTCAACTGTTACCGGGCCATCGACGTTGCCAGCGCGACTGCCGCCATCGCAGTAGAGAGCCCAGACCTTGTTCCTGGGGTTTTAGGGTTTAGGCTTTAGGGGCTATTGGTGGAGGCCCCCTCAGGGTTCCCTGAAAATTATAACTCTGGTTTTCCTGAAGACAGTACTGTAACACAAATCTCCAAGAGTTGTTGGTGTTACCTTCAGAAAAAACTTGAACAGAACTGCTTGAAACAGCTTCAAGACTCCAGTTGTACATGTCCGGGTTGACCTCAGCCTGGTTCGACATGTAGCCGTGTGCAAAGTCGCCCAAAAGCGCGTCTTTCTGAGCTGCCCAAGTGGCGGAGCTGCCTAAAGGACTCTCCGAAGCGAGAAAGCAAGCAGCCAGGCTCGTGCACCAGCCTCCCCCTTGAAAATGGATAATCCATTTTTGGGCGCCTGGAAGTTTCAAGACATAAAGGGACCCTAATGTCCTGATGGTCTCCTAATATAGAACCCTGAATAGGATCCAACTTTTAAGGACCCTTAAGAAGCCTTAGATCCCAAGATGAACATGGCCCTAGTGCCCTAGTGTCTTATGAAGCCCCCGCCTGTGCCGGAGCCCGGCTCAAAGAAGTATCCCCCTGGGGAGCCGTCCAAGCAAACTGCTCCCTCCGCTGCGGCATCTTCGAGCAAGATCAAAGACCAGGAATCGAAGTTGGCTGCAGAAACGCCGCGAAGGCACAAGGCGACCCAAAGCCCCAGCATGGCAAATGTTGAGTCCATTTTGCTTGGACCAATTTGAGCCCGCATCGTCTGACGAAAGCGCGAGTTGACCATGTCAAGTCGACTGGCCTTGTGACCCCCGGCTCCGTCGAGCGCGAGCATCGGAAGCAAACACCACAAATTAGGGATTTGGATTTAGGACTTAGGGTTCAGGGCCGTCATGGGATAGTCTGACGGATAGTTATGACATGGTGCCGGCACTCGCGGTGGTGGTGGGGGTGGGGGTGGGGGTGGGAGAGGGGGTGGTGGCGGCGGCGGTGGTGGTGGCGTCGCTGGCACCTCCACCACCACCACCACCACCAGCCACCAGCGCCGCTGCTCCAGCAGAAGCAGCACCACCACCAGAAGCAACAAAAACCGCCACCAGCATCACCACCAGCAACAGCACCAGCACCACGTGGTGGTAAAAATAATACTGTGCGGGGCCGAAACTTCGATGCACTAGCTTGAACAGCGCAGTCCACGCATGCCTCCATCCTCTTCCCCGTGGAGCCTCCACAGGAATTAAACAGCATTTTGGGCCGGCCAGGAATGTAATAGTACTGATGATGATCAACCCCGAAGCACCGATCGCCTCTGGACAGACCTAGAGCATAGATAAGCATAGAACATGCCGGTCTTGTAAGTGCTCTCCTCTACAGAGTAGCAAGTTTGAACGGGCAAGCAGCAGTGGCGAGCTGCAAACACGAACAGCTGTCGCGCTAGCAAATCTCTATCGAGCATGCAGCGACGGAGAGGCGGATTCCCCCTTTTTGTCAAGTCACACGCCAGGCATGCGATCCAACAAACCTAGAAAGAGACGAACGGGTCACGAAGACCAGAGCATTTACGGTATTGGCCAGTGGATGAGTTTCTTCCATGGTTCCATTTGAATACAGCACTTCCAGCTTTGCCATGCAGTTTCGTTACTTGATTGATGGCCGTTCTGTCCGTGTGCCCTCGGCGAGGGGGTGAGATCTTCTGTCAGACCGGGGATGCCTATGCAGTGACATCACATGCTCCAGCTCCCTTGTCATCGATGTAGACTTGAAAGCCAACCTGCAGATGAGGGGCGAGTAATTTGCAATGCAGCGCAGTCCCAGTACTGCATTGCGCCATCTTTTCCAACACGGCGGCAGAGACGCGGTGCGGTGTCTATCCGTGGCTGTGAGGCGCTACAGTATGATCTACAGTATGTAGATCTTGCAGTATGTAGATCTTGCACTGACGCCAGGCGGTTCTGTTCTGGGATGATTCCGATCTCCAGACTCGCGGCTTTGCCGTGTGGTTCGGGCCCTGTTAAAGTAACGACCCTAAACCGGAGGCTACTTGGGCCCCAAATGCAAAGGGGCCCTCCAGCGAGCAGTAGGAGGGGACCGACAAAAATCGCGCTCGTTCTGTCACTCAAACCGCGCGGCCGGAACCCCCCCTGGCCCCTTGCTTGGCCCCCTTGGCCTCCCTTGCTGTTCCAAATTCCTTCCGCCATGCGTGCTTCCCCTGGGCATGAAGTTTAGGATAGAACGCAAACACGGGAAGGTCGCGACAGCCGAAAAACAATCCTTCGGCTGCGACATGCTCCGTTTATTGACTCTGCCCAACTGATACTGACCCTTTAAACGAAAGCGACTCGAAAAGACGGTGCATTTCCTTTGGTCTACCTGTGGGTGGGGGGCGAGCTCTGGCGAAGTTTGTCGCCGCCGCTTGCTGTGAGCCATGCGTGGCTCCAAGCACCACGGAAAAGGAAAAGCTTCTTGGCTGTTCTGCGGGAGTACCACTGGATTGATCGAACCGCCAACTGGCAAAAGGCCGCTCCGCCTGCATGCCCTGCTGTGGAATCAGCATCGGTGTGACATCTGGCCGTCGGAAATAGAGGAGACTATCCTCGCAGGCGCCAAACAACACACAACCGAGCGATGCTTAAGCGAGACTTTCACTGCTGCGCTCCTCGGCTATCCGCTTGCCCCGCTTGCGTGCGGCCTCTGCTTGCTCGACAAGACGTGCCACCACCTCGGCAGGTGAGCTCCGCTTTGGATAAAAAGACACTTGACGCAGAAAAGCTCCCGTGGCTTAGAAACCCTGCAGATTCATGCGGATCATGTTGCCTTCTCTGGTAAGATGGCTGTCGGGTCGGGCCGAATGAAGCCATAGCCTTGCCTTCCCGATTGAAGCAAAATCAGGTGTGCATTGGACAGCCCAGGACACCCCTGGCCGGGCTTGCCTCCAGTTCCAAAAAGCTATTTGACCTCTGTACATGCCCATTCCCATGGAGATCCGGTTCTCCAATGCATCCTCAAGCAGACTCAAGCAGAAGTGTGATCTGCGTAGGACAGCGAGCCGCCTGGGTCAGAGGATGACCACCCTGCAAGGTCATGTTGTAGACCTTGTACTGGCCGCGATCGGTCCTGTCCGGGCTCTCCACTACCCGGTTGGCGGTTCTCAAGCCTCGGACTGCCCTGGACGGAGGCACATATCTTAGGACCGGACCGGTAGATGCCAAACTCAACGGCAATGTCACGCATGTGGGCAGGCTGCTGCCCTGCGGCGTTGACCTGCACTTCAGAATGAGGCGCAGCTCCGGTGACCTCTAAGATTCTCAGCTGCCTCTTCATGGTCCACCCGGAGCTCAAGCGGAACGCTAGCTTCCACATCGTAGCCTGGTTTGCTGCATGCCATGAAAGGGAAAAGGCAGAGAATGCTGTCCTTCGTCCATCATGACGTAGCCAAATCCATGCCTCCCCACTGCAAGCACACTATCACTAGGCAGTGTAGCGCTGTGTGGCGATACAACTGCTTCATTCATTGCTGGCCTGGGCGAATAGAACTTCAAGGTTCCAGTATACCTGAGATGTTGTCCGCCCACGAATTGCTTCTCCGTCGCGTCCAACTCATCCTGGAGGGCGATGCTCTCTCCTCCCACCTGTCGTACCGGCAGATACCAGGGACCCGAATCTGAAGCTGCACGAAGGCTGCGCACCAGAGTGACGTTCTTGGCCCGGAGGGTGTTGAGCCCTCTGTGGAAGTCTTTGGACACCATGAGGCTGAATTCCACCTGCAGTCTTCCCAGAAAGCGAACGCAAGCGTCTGAAGAGCCCTGCCTCCAGTCCCTTGACCAGAAAGGGAAACCGGTCATCACTGGTAAGTTGCTTCCAGTGGACGAAGACTTTGTTCGTAGGGACCGTGCCCACATGAGTTGGCTCCAAGAACCTCAGTGGACATAAGTGACACACAAGGCACATACCAGTCATCGTTGACTTCTGAATACAAGCGCGGCACCCATACCCTCTCCACTTGTGGTAGTAGACGCATGTTCCGAAATGCCGAGCATTGGAATCCACCTGAATCGGCCGTGTTGGACGGTGAATCAAAAGCTCGTCCACCAGGCCTGAAAGTCTGCTGGCACAGTTGGAGGGGGTCGCCGCTGCTGCTGCCAGGGGTTACCGCCCAAACCACCCAGCCCCGGAAAGGCTGGAAAGTGGGCAGCCCGGTACGGCAAGTTCTGCTTCAGCCATGGCTTCTGAACCGCCCAAACGACCATGGCTCCAACACTGCGGCAGCGGCACAAGAATCCACGAGGCACAAGTGCGAGCGTTGCCAGATTGATTCCAAACCAAGAACATAGAATAGAGCGAGAGAGAGAGAGAGAGAGAGAGAGAGAGAGAGAGAGAGAGAGAGAGAGAGAGCGAGCGAGACAGAGCGCAAGCGAGCGAGAGACTGAGGGAGGGGGAGAGACAGAAGCAGAAAGAGACTCAAACGGATAGATAGTAAAGGAAGTCTGTGGGATGCTTGGATGTGCACATATATGGACAAGCATACACTGTACATACTAACAATTATATCAGTCAATACTATTGTAGTTTGTATACAAACCTTCATGCATAAATATAAATTGAAAACTATAAGAAAACTATAAGAAAAATATGAGAGGAAAAATATGAATATACATATACATATACATATACATATACATATACATATGTATGTATGTATGTATATATATATATATATATATATATGTGTGTGTGTGTGTGTGTGTGTGTGTTCGCCCCCCCGCCTCCAAGATCCACGCCATCGTAGTTCTTGGGGCATGGGGCGCACGAAACACTGTAACGCTCAAAAAAAATCCAAAATTTCCGAGCCCAGAACTCACGAAACACTGTAGTGCTCAAAAATTCCACAAGTCTGGCATCTATGGCCAGGCCGAAGGCAAATTCCTTACAATTTTGGATTTTTTTGTGCATTACAGCGTTTCCTGAGCTTGGAGGCTGTAAAAAGTTGAATTTTTTTGAGCATTACAGTGTTTCGTGGCCTGAACATCACAAAACACTGTAATGCTCAAACAAATCAACTTTTCACAGCCTCAAAGCTCACCTTTTTTAGCATAGCCGTGTTTCGTGGCTTAAAACTCACAAAAGATTGTAACGCTCAAAAGAAACAACTTTTCAAAGCCTCAAAGCTTACGAAACACTGTAGTGCTCAAAAAATTCCAAGAATTCCAACATTCTGGCATCTATGGCCAGGCCGAGCGCAAGTTCCTCAAAACTTTGAATTTTTTGAGCACTACAGCGTTTCGTGAGCTTGGAGGCTGTGAAAAATTCATTTTTGTTGAACATTACAGTGTTTCGTGGCCTGAACATCACAAAACCCTGTCATGCTCAAAAAAATTCGCTTTTCAAAGCCTCAAAGCTGACTTTTTTTGAGCATAGCAGTGTTTCGCTGTCCAAACCTCACAAAACACTGTAATGCTCAACAAATGCAAAATTTTCAAACCTGAAACTTAAAAAAACACTGTAATGCTCAAAAAATTCCAGAAATTCTGGCATCTATGGCCAGGCCGAGGGCAAAAATAATTTTGGATTTTTTTGAGCATTACAGCGTTTCCTGAGCTTGGGGACCGCAAAAAGTTGGTTTTTTTTGAGCATTACAGTGTTTCGTGGCCTGAACATCACAAAACACTGTAATGCTCAAAAAAAATCAACTTTTCACAGCCTCAAAGCTCATTTTTTTGAGCATAGCCGTGTTTCGTGGTTTAAAACCCACGAAACACTGTAATGCTCAAAAAATTCCAAACTTTCAATCAATCTGACCGTGACCTGGCCATAGATGCCAGAGTTTTGGAATTTTTGAGCATTACAGTGTTTCGTGAGTTTCAGGTTTGGAAATTTGGGAATTTTTGAGCATTACAGTGTCCTGAACCTCACAAAACACAGTAATGCTCAAAAAAGTTCATTTTTCACAGACTCAAAGCTCACTTTTTTGAGCATATCAGTGTTTCGTGGTCTAAAATTAAAACTCACGAAATACTGTAATGCTCAAAAAACTCCGAACTTTCAAGGAATCTGCCCCTGACCTGGCCATAAATGCCAGAATTTTGGCAGATTTGGAATTTTTGAGCATAACAGTGTTTCGAGAGTTTCAGGGTTGGCAATTTTGGAATTTTTTGAACATTACAGTGTTTTCTGATGTCCAGGACTGGACATACTGATATACTGTATCACAAGATAATTGTGTGCTTTCAACCGTTGCCAAGGACTACCATTTTATGTGTCTTCTGGAACAGCAAAGGTTTTCATTACTCTGGTTTGATAAGTATGCACAAGGCCAGCCTAGTCGTTGCATAGTTTATTTCATGTATGTTTTCGGAAGGTTGGTAGATCTATGGCGGCAGCAGCACTGGCTCTAGTGCCCGAGTTTTCTCGAAAATGGCTTTGGCCCTTCTTCGGCGAGCTGCACCGCCCGCAGATCCAACACTGCAATGATGAATGCAGCTTACGTGCTAAAGCAACGCAAACCTATCTAGAACTTATGTCACTTCATATTGACTGTAGGAAACTGTTTGCATTTTGCGATCATCAAAAACAATGGAGACTTACTATTCGGTATCCTACGAGACATGAGTTTTCATTCAATTAACTCTTATTGATGCTGTCCTATACCCCGGAGAAGATACGGATCGCTATGTCCATGGCTGCTTCTCTAATTGCTGTCACAGAACGTAGCGCAAAAAAAGTAGCTCTCTTCAATCTTCAAGCGACACGTGAACAGCAGACCACGAAAAGCTTGTTTACTGGTTTCTTTTATTACAAGGGCAAGAGGCGTGAGATTTCTCTCGGTTTCTATTGAAGCCACCTCCCTCACATCCTGACATTTGTCTATGACTGTGGTTGAGACGCGGTCATAGTTCGTATCACAACATGAAAAGGAGCTCTCTGCAGTCTTCAAAAACTAAAGGTGACATCGTATATTTTTCTTCTGGATTAGCAGGAGTCTTCATGTCTCTTGCTTGCTAGGTATGAGGATGGTCCGAATTAGTATCCTCAAAAGTAGATAACGATTGCTATGCACATGGCTGCCTTTAATATTTGTCATATATCGATTCACACTACACAGAGGAGTTTTCTTCCATGAAGTGCTATCTTACCTTGTGTTACAAGGTTAAGGAGCCCCTGCCTTCTGAATAATACGTATCAATGCAGCCAGTCGTAATTAGTCCTGCTTCGTGTTTGGAAGGTTGCAAGAGCTCTCCATGCTCTCCTACTTCTTGCTGCAGACGAGCCTTCTTGTGCGCCCACATATGCACATGAACTTTTCAACTCGGAGCTTTGCGATTTCTTATGAAGCAAAAAACAACTATTGGAGTATTGCTTCAAAAAAAACGCGCTCGTATATTCGCCTTCCTTCATGTATAATGGACAGGACATGAAAGGAGCTCTTTGTATATCGTAACTCAAAAATCAAATGCTAGAGCGATTACGCCGCATCAGAATCCGACGCTTCACGAGCAGCGGGAAAGAGATGGCCCACACACACACACACAGACGTTTTCGTAAGAGAGACAACAGTGTTTTCATTATTAGGGGAATGTTGTTAAATGACACACCATAAAATGCAAAAAAACACGAGGTTTTCTGGTCTACATGAACAAAACTAGCACGCCCTCCAACATTTCAGCTTCTCCAACACATAAACTACTATAAATCCGCGGCCGAGATTCCGCGCCAGATTTTTACACATATCAAACTCGCGCCTTGCAGCAGCACGGCTTGCATGCACATGAGGTATAGCACGATTGTATCGGTATATATGAGTTGTCGACCAATGTAGAGAAGCAACCTGTGGAATTGTGTGGAAGAGGCGGGTGTGGATCTTGGTGGGGGGGTGACCATATATATATATATGTATATGTATATATATATATATACATATACACCACATATATGTATATATACATATTTGTTAACACCCACACCCAAGAACTGCCGCAAGGTGCCGAAATACCGCCACCAACCCTCCTACGTTTAGTCTGTTGAAGTTCCGAGGGGAAAGCAGATGTATGATGGCAGCCGCCTTCATTCTTCATTCCTTGCGACGGTTCGCAGATGCTCCTAAAAACTCATCAACGATGAAAATTTCTGTCTGAATACCTGAAGATCAATATGGGCCCGATTATTAACTCCCCAGACAGCCTACACTGCAGTCTCAGATCAAAGCCCCAGCAATACGTATGAATGAGCGTGAGCCTTGATTGACTCCTATTCCTAAACAGCAATATCCCTGTGACTCTCTCTCTCAGTCGCGCAGAGCAAGTCCACAAGTGAGACTACTCGTCAGCAGCCCTTTCAGCTGGTTAACGTAAAACTTCTAACTGAGCCCAGGATCTACGGTTTTGAGCTAACGGCTGTAGGGTCCTCCATAGGTCAGTATTACCAAAAAATCTGGAATGGGCAGCAGCCACCTCTCTCTCAGTAGGATGGTGATAGATATCGTGGTGTATTTGGTGGGGGCGGGGAATAGGGGAATTCGTGGAAAGTATTTGGTAGCGTTGGTACGCTTGTGTCATAGTGAGTTCGGCCCAATGTATACGAGGGTGGCCCGGGCGTTTCTTATGGAGGCGTCTGTAGGCATGTGCAGTTTGATATGTGGAGATATGTTCGAGTGAGTCTTCATGTCGGAGGATGTGTCCAAGATAAGAAATCCGGGAAGAAATAATACTCTGCGATGGCGATAGGAGTTTAGGGGCATACTCATAGGCCAGCTGGGATAAGTATTCGTTGGAGCATTCTGCCTCCGAGGGTTCCAACACTTTATGATAGAAGGAGCTTTTGATGTTGAAAATCTGTCTAAGGACCTTGTAGTGTAGCTTGTTCAATTTGGTGAGGTCAGACTGTAGATACATTTGCGATTCCGAGCCATACAGAAGGATGGCCAACACAATCTGGGAATGAACTAGCAGCTTTCGCTTGATGGTAATGGACGGGTGTCTAAAGAAGTCATGCAGACATTTGGCCGCGTGTGAGGCCTGCGCAAAGCGCTTTTTAGCGTCCGCCTTGGCGGCGGAATTATGAGTGAGGACAACTCCTAAGTAATCGGCGTGGGGTTTGGGGTCTATCCGAAGTTCTTGGGGGAGCTGTGGGTTGCTGCGCATGCAGCAGAAGTCGCATTGGCAAGGGTGGGTTGTGGTATCCGTTAGATATATAGGTAAATCGGTGTTGATACAGAGAAGCTGGCATTTTTCGTGGTTCAAGGACATGCCTCTCTTATGCGATTGGGCTTGTAATGTATGTAAAAAGCGGTGTAGTGATAATCTCGTACGAGATAACAATACTGTGTCCTCGGCATACTCAATGTCTGTGAGACGAAAATCAGTAGTGAGTACTGAAGGTCGTGGACCATATTCGGCCACGTATGATGTGTAAGTATCGTGGAAAAGTACTGAAAGTGTGATGATGAACAGATACGGTGATAGGGGGCATCCCTGCCGGATGCCCTGGGCAAAGGCTTGCGAGCGGGAGGTATATCCCGCTTCTTTCACACAAAACTGGCAGTCTTCGTAAATGGATAATACCGGATTGATAAAGGTATCGGGGATACCTGTGCGTTGCAGCGCGTTGCGCAATGCTGAGTGGGAGACCGAATCAAAAGCTTGTGACCAATCAAGGAACAGAGCGTAAAAAGATTCCTGGTGCCGTTCGTGCAATTCAAGCAATCTGCGTAGGACGAATAGAGGTGTGGAGGTAGACTTGCCGGCTCTAAAACCGAACTGAACTGGTGAGATACGGTCGTCAATAGCCGTTTTGAGTCTGTCATGGAGGAGACAAGCATACAGCTTGTATACCGTATTAATCAAAGAGATGGGGCGGTAGCTAGTAGGAGGGGTGGGGTCTTTCTTTTTACCCTTAAAGATCATAACAATGTCCGCCACTTTCCAGGATTTAGGCGAAATTGCCTGTGTGAAAGTTTTGTTAAAGTGCGCGAGTAGCGCAATATGCACCGATCTAGGAGCGAATTTCCAGATTTCTGCCGGTAGTTGATCTGGACCAGGGGCTTTTCGATTCTTAAGGCGTGCAAGCGCTCTTAGTAGTTCCGATTCCGTGAAAGGACTGGTATCAATGGGAGCCGGGGGAAAAATAAAGTCGGTAGGAAGTTCAGGAAGTTGTCTATGGTTCCAGACTTTGGTGGCCAGGTGGCTGGCCAAAACGTCAGGTTTAGCGGCTTTGGTGGACATCTGGCCATTGGGTTTTCGAATCCCTTGTGTTCGAGGTGTGTAGTCCTTACGAAGAAATTTCAGCGTGGACCACTGCTTAGAAGGGGGGCCTTTAGAGTCTTGGAGCAAGTTATCACACAGGTGCTGTTTTTTGTCTTTACGCGCACGTCGCTTGACGGCCTTTCTGAGGTTTTGCAATGATGCATGGTCTTCCGGAGGAGTCGAGGAAATGCGATCTATGAGTCGTTTTGTTGGTTCCGATAGATACTCCTTACGGTATTGGCATTCCTGTTTAGTGCGGGGCGCTACCATAAGCGCTGCTTCCTGGAGCGCCATGGCTTGTTCTTCTACCGAGAGTTTCTCAAACAGCGGTGGGGTAGAGATTCGAAGAGTATCGCTCAAGGGTTGTCGTGGGGGGTAAGAATGTCTCCCAATGGATGAGAACCTGGGGCGCTAAAGTTGCCTACAAAACTTGCAACTGATGTCATGACTCGCAGTCGCAATAATTTAGGCCACCACGGGAAGTTCCTGCAACTGCAGGCTCGAAAGCCTCTTTTCTGAAAGGTTGCGATAGTTTATCATCCATATATGGTAGCTACTTTTACAAATACTTACCTTTAGTCGCTTAATTTGCCCGTACATGTGCCTTTCTGGTATATGTCAACACACATGGTCAAGTAGCAAGCTTTCGATAAAGCCCGGACGATCCATCCAACCTGGAAAACCCACACGTCAGAGCTTAAAGCTAGATTAGAGAGACCCATAATATAAGACCCTGTACACCCACAAAACCCTATATCCCTCAAAGCCCTGCAACACCCCAAGCTTTCGAGATTTTCCGCAGCCGGAAATGTCGCATCGTGTTTCGCCTGGCGAAGATTCGTGGATGCAGGAGTGCCGGGGCCAGGGTGACAATCAGGGAAAAGCTATATAGGGTTTTGATTCCGTCGTTACTGAAGTCTTGGGTTTTTGAATGGGTTGCACGATGGCATAAATTAAAAGGTTCGTGGGCTTGTCTGTAAAATGCCTTGGCATGAGCCTATCATAAGACTGTAGAGTTGGCCCAATTCTATTTGGCCCAAGACCCAGCAAACCTCCAAACAACACAATCCCCAGGACCCTTCGACCTCATCGACATCACGCCCTGGCTTTGAATGCACGCTGGAGGCAGGGGAAACCGAACCTAAAGCCCAGCCCGAAAGACCTTGAAGCTGCCGCAAGCCAAGCACCCAAACAGGTCGGACGAGCTGGATGGGTCATGGAGCTGCATGATGTTCGAGGCCATCATCTTTCCTTTCGGGTGCTGCTAACTGAGTTTATGTTGCTACCCTAAATAAATCTACACTCCCCATACATCCTCAGGACTCCTACCCATGCGATTCCGAATGTTTGGTCTGCTCGTGCTTGCTGGGTGCATCCTTGAGCATGAGCATCAAAAGCATCGCTGTCGTGAACATTCGTTTGGGTCGAGACTCAGGGCTCTGGTTTGTAGTTCGTGGGTTGCCTTAGCAGCAATGGCTGCTCGCTTTGCCAAGCTTACGAAAGCTTGGCAGAACCTGAAGCTTAGCAAGAGCCGGCAAGCCAAGGGCATGCCGTGGCTACGCTGGGAGGAGGAAGAAGAGAGGGAGTGTGAGCCGGGTGCACAGGCTTTGACATTTAACTGTCAGATGGTGCGACTTATGGTTGAGCACCTGCAGCAGCTTACTTTGGTCTCGATCGTTTTGCTTCAAAAGGCTGCAACTTGCTGGCATTACATTGAACGATCACAGTATTGGTGTTTGAGTCCCGCACATATGATGATTTGTGTTTGTTTTCATTCTGCGATGACCCGAGGTAGAGGAGTTCTATGAGAACCAGGGGTGGGATGTGACTCCCTCCCGCATCTACAAGGACAGCTGGGGCCTTCGGAAGTTGTACTCCTATGCCCTGAGACGTGAAGCTGATTGCCACAAGCGAGGGCAAACACCTGCCGACACTTGCCATTAATATGCTGAGAGCCTGCATGACACAGCATGACACAATGTCTTTTCGGATTCCGGAAGTTGTGTGAACATGAAGTGCATGTGACCAAGGGCGAGGCAGTCCAGAAGCTGTTCCAGCTCATCCGGGAACTCCGGAATACGCTGCCCACTCCTGCCCGAAAGCTGAAAGGTTGTGTCAAGCAGATCTATGAGAGAAAGAAGGCAGAAGAGGGAGAGCGAGCAGACGAGGAGCAGGAGGAGGAGGAGGTATGCGAGGAAGGAAAGGAAGGAGAGGAAGGAGAGGAAGGAGAGGAGGAAGCAGAGCTGGAGGATGATGAGTGTGTAGAAGTGGAGGAAAAGACTGAAAAGCCTGAAAAGCCTCCCCAGCTTAAGAAGTTGAAGCCCGTCGAGGCCCTCGAGACACCAGTAAGGCGACTTCAAGCGAAGACAGCAGTCGCTGAGGAGGAAGTGCTTTTTGTGGGCTCTTCGGAAACGAAGGAAAAGAAAGAGCTTAAGAAAGTTCTTGCTCAGATTTCTGAGCTGAAGCTTCTCCAGCCCGAACCTTACAAAGTCATGTTTCCGAAACAATCACCGGCACCTGGATGAAGCTTACTGCTGTTGATGTTTGACCCGTCTGCTTGCAGCTGACAACATAAGGTCGAATGATGGGAAACGAAAGAGTCCATCGACATCCCCATCGACTTCTGATGCTTCCAGCCTCTTGGATGATATTACGGGTTCTCCTTCTTCAACCGTCTAGGTTAAGCCTATATAACGACCCTAATATAAGCCTATATAACCCTGTCTAATCCTACTCCTCCCCGTTTGTTGTATTTCTCAGAACCTAATAAATGTTTGCTTTCATGATTTAAGGCTTGTCGAAGAAGAGCCGATCCACGCAAAGCACCTGCGATCCGTCCCAGGCATCATATTCTGCACGGCTGTAAGTCTTATAGTCCGAATGAGCACTTCATGCCTTAAATGGTGTCGCTGTTACTTAATTTATCCCTGTGCAGTTGGAAACCCAGCCTCTCAACATCCTGGATCTTCCATCTCCCGCGAGCACCTTGAAAAGCACGCCGAGTGGCAGTCGAGAGAGCTTGACATCGCAGGAGCTTGTTTGGTGAAAGTATCCAAATCACTTCATAGATGATGCCTCAGTTTCTGTATAAATCAGCAGCATCCCTGTTAGGACAATGACAAGGATGGCCCGAAGGAGGCTGATCTTGTTGATCCGCAGATGCAGAGGTCGATGAGAACTGCGAAGAAGGCGGCTATTGCAGCGGCCAAGGGAAGGGGTAAAGGAAAGGGTGCAACAAACAAGAGCAAGGGCAAGGGCAAGGGCATGTGCAAATCCAGCAAAACTGTGATTAAGAATCACCTCAAGGAGAAGCCCGAGCCAAAGAAGGCAGCTAAACCTGCTAAGAAGGGTAAGACTCCTGCTGCTAAGTCTTCCGTGCCGTCGAAGAACGACAAACCGGATGCCAAGGCCAAGGCCAAAGGAAATTCTAAGAAGAATAAGAAGGATGCAGGCGGTCCAGTTGCAAACGATGCTGCTACGGACAAGGTTTTCGGCTGTCCCAAATGCCGTTGGCGAGCCGGGGGCTGCTCGAAGTGCCGAGATCCAAACTACAAGCCCCGCAAACCCAGACCTGCAACTGTTTGAGAACTGTGCTTGCTTCTTTCAATGGTTCACTTTGGACTACATGACTACATGTGCAATAGCTTCTGTAAGGGAGTGTTTTGGTTGTTGTCACAGCCGAAGCACAGATCTCTGGGTCCGCACCGGGTATGAGTTTGTGCAATGTAGAAAATCAATGATATGGGCTTCCAGCTCTCACTCGTCACCCGATGCGATTTCAGTTGAGCTCCGCACAGTAAGCTGCCGGAGCACGTGCCGCCACTTGTGGTCTAGCCTGGGGCTTGCTTATGCGATGGCACCATAGACTCTGCACTGGATGCTTGCAACCCTGTCTAGCTTGGAGTGGAACCTAGGCCTAACGATTCTTTTCAAACTATATTCAAACAAGATCTATAGTCTAGAACATATATCATACGACTTTTTAGAACCCTGTGTATAAGCCCTAATATTAGAAACCCTAAACCCTAAACCCTAAGCCCTATAAGCCCTTCAGAAAGTCCGATGCAACTCCACGCAGAACGGTGCTACTCGCATGGCTTCATTTGATCTCGAGATTTAGAAGATACGATGGGTGTTGCTGTTGTGGCCGAGCTGCCAGTGCTGATCATTGGGCAGACTGTCCGCAAAAGAACGCCGATGCTTGCAGCCCTTTTGTTTGTTGTCTGAGCATCTGCAAGCAGTAACAAAGCTAGCTCGACTTGCCCGTGGCAGGCTGGGCTACATGGTGAAGTTCCTCAAGGGGAAGCCGAAACGTGCCCCACCGGATGGGTTTGTGGGTGGCATGTACCTTAAGATCTATAGAGTTTAGGATTGTGTAGGTTTTGGGTCCTGCCCTAAAATGTTCATAGCATCTGACATAGGAAAGTTGACTCGGCTTATATAGTTCAGGTCTGGGTTATAGGGTTTGAGGCTTGTTATCGTTTAAATTTCGTGTATTGTACTTCACGGTGCAGTGAAGGCTATTATGGGGCTTGGGGTTGTTGCCGCTGCTGTAAAGCTTCAGGCTTGCCTTTCCAATCGTGTAGAACTCGTTACAGCTACGGTGCCTGCATTTCCCCAGTGGGTTTACGAGGTTTGGGCTTGGTCTTAGAAATCTGACATTGTTACTGGGAACAAGAAGGTCTCAGGGATGAAAGCAAACAGTGACAGCGAGCAGGTTGCACGCATGGACTCGTGTGTGTTGTCTTCAACCGTGTGACCATTGCAGCCTAAGCTCGGAGAGCCTAGCCGCTGATCGCCATGGTCCTTGCTGATGATCGGCGAGTATCGATTCTTCAGATCCTGCGAGACAATGGAGCACCATATGCCCCTAGTTTGTATATCTAGTCATACATGTCGTAAGTTTCTATGTGTGGCTTACCCTAACAGTTGTTCTTGTATAGGCTCGGTTTCACCCCTGTTGGCTGAGATACTGATGGTGATCTTCAACATTGTCAGCAACATGGACCTTGATTTTTCTCAGGTGGGGTGGGCCCGGTTGATGTGTGAACACATTCGGAGTGTTTGGCTGATTGTCTTCTGTAGCAGTGCTTGTTTGGCCCCGTGCAGGAGTTTGATGCTGTGGAATTCTTTGTTCATCACACAATGGTGAGCACCAGGATGAAGGCCAAGGGTTTAGCAGTGGCTTCGGCTCGATGGGGGCCAGACTCGGTGAACTTTATGTGTCACGGCTAGCATGGAGTTCGTGGAGTTCGAGAGTCCGATTGCAGTGTTACAATAGTAGGTTTGTGTCGTCAGCTGAGGTTCATGTTGGCTGTTATCCTGAAGCTCAAGCCGGGCAGCATTATCCACGCAAGATCTATTGACGGATCTGAAATGGCAGACAGGCAACTCAGCACTATTATGATCATTCTATACTTTTGCCTGAACAATCCTTATCCGAGGCTAGCCCTGGCATTATTCCTGGCACAGGCTTTGGGATGCACGTGGACGGCCGAGCTCCCCTCATCGGGGCTCCTGCAGCAGCATCCACGGTGGGTGCAGCTGGCCTCCCGAGCCAGAGTGTTTCGGGTCAATTTCTGGATCCAGGGGCGAATGCACTTAAGGAAGCACCGGCTGTGTTCGAACTCCAGAGCTATTATGGTATATCATCCTGCTCGTCTGGCGAAGAAATCTTCCGTCTACGTCTACAAGAAAAAGTCGCTTGATTGCAATCGATAGATCTTACTAGAACCATTGCTGCAGAGCTTCTCTTTGCATGGATCCGAGGCGAATAAATGCAGTCGCCAGGATCTATTGCAGAATGTTCCAGAAGGGCACGTTCCAGAAATGGTGGAGACCAGGTGCCTGGTTTTCCAAGGACCCGGTAACCCTAGAATGCCCTAGAAAGTGTAAACCCTAAAAGGGTCAGGGACCAAGCTTATACGTGTAGTGTAGGTATGTGTAGGTTCTGTGTATCTATATATATATATATATATACGTATGGAATAGCTATATATATATATATATATGTATATGTGTATATATATCTATATATATATATATACATACATACATACATGCATATATATATATATATATGTATATATATATATATATACATACTCGCATATATTTGTGCATGTAAATGGATCCAGATATGACTGGATAGATATATACATAGTATATATATATATAATATACACAGATAGATAGGTCTATTAAGCAGGTTTTATTAAGATTTATATATACATAGAACCGTATTTTAGCCCTTGCTTAAGCACCCACCTTAAGCACCCACCACAGTGTGAGCAGCATGACTCAGCTTCGAGTTTGGGTTTCGCCTCGGGGATATTAGGATTTATATAAGCTTACAACTTCTACAAGTGATCCTGTACTTCCACCACAGCTTGTAAAACCCTCAGACACCGGAAACCACGTATACCCGAGACCCGTGATGGGAAAAGCGAAGCCCGAAAGCAACATGGTGTCCCAAACCGGAAGCTTTCATGACTTTAATGGAATTCCCAATACAGGGCCTCTACAGGCCCCATTCGAAGCCTTTGGATGCCTTATCCCGCCGAACCCAAACCCGAAACCCAAACTAAGGATAAGAAGCCCAACTGTATCCGAAACCCGACTCTATATACACCCCAAACTTGTCCACCTCGACCTGATCCTGTACATTAGAAGCTTCCATGCCCCCGGAGGACATCGCTCATGTCTGAGCATGACCATGCCAGCCTCGCGAGCCGGGCTGCTGTCTGTATAGGGATAAATTATACAGTAGAGTTTACAGGGGCCTATAGTTATGCTTGGGTTCGGTGTTGTTTTATTATGTTTTAACTAAATTAACACGAAAATACAGAGGCAGCCGGTGGCGCAAACATCCGTAGTTGTGGCGCAGATGTCCGTAGCTGTGGCGCAGAAAACCGTAGGTCGTTGCCAGTGCCTGTTTTTGGCTGTGTGCAACACAAGAAGTCGCTCGCATCACTGCCCATGCTAGCACATGCAAACCTGCATCCTGTTTATGACAGAGAACATTTTGTGTCGAGTGGCTCTCGGGGGCCCCATGCCGAAAAAAGGGCCAAAGGCTAATGCAGCAAAGGCTGTGAAGGAGGAGCCCAAATCTATCCAAGAGCAACTCGAGGACCTGATAATTATGCTGGGGTTACATCTCTATTAAGTAGCCCAAACAATCAATCATCCATGACCTCATCCCTGATGCTGCCTCCAGGATGCAAGACAACTTCTGAAGTCCCTGGAGGCTCGTCGTGAGCAGGAGCAGCTGACAACGCCAGCTGCTGATCTCGAGGAGGCTGAAGAGCCTCCCAGCAAGAAGCCCCGGCTTCGAAAGAAGAAGTCGAAACGAGGAAAGCTTGATACTGCTGCCGAGGATAATGATCTAGGGCAGGAAAAGGGGACACCCGAGAAGCCTCCCCCGAAGCCTTCTGCCGCAAAGAGCCCGGTCCGTTTTCAGAGCCCCAGGCCTACTGGTGGGGCTGCCTCCTCAGGCCTAGAGCGAGTGGTTGACAAGGGGGAAGATGCCCAGGATGTTTGGGGAGGGTCGGAGCCACCTTCCGCACCAAAGGCCTCGACACCCCCGCCGAAGACTTTCAGCCCCAAACCTGGGACCCCAAGTAAGTCAAAGACACCAAAGGCTTCGACACCCCAGGCTACGACAGTGCCACCGAAGGCTGGGACACCAAAGAAGGCTTCGACACCAAAGGCTTCGACACCCAAGGCTTCGACACCCAAGCCCTCGACACCCAAGCCCTCGACACCCCGACCCACGTCTCCGAGCACGAAACACTACTCCCCAAAGCCCGTGCAGTCTTCGAGCACCAAACCTGCGACCCCCAAGCCCCAGTCGAGCCCCCAAGCTTCGACCCGCAAGTCTGCCCTGAACCGACGGAGCCCACTAAAGGCCCCAGAACAGACGCCCAAGAAGGCGACACCACGAAAGTCCCTGCTTGCAAGTTTTGACGAAGCTTGTGCCCAGCCTCCCGCAGAAGTCTTGACTCTTCCAGCACCTCGGTCCGACTCCGAGAACGAGGATGACGACATGCTGCAGTTCGCACTACACAACATGATCGAGGTTTCTTCTGCCGAGGAGGACTGGCACCCTGCTGAAGCACGGCATGCACTAATGTGTTAACATCGACCAGTCGTTGTTTGGATATTGGTTTGCATGCTGTCAATGTTCAACTCCAATCCTCGGCATCCTCTCTAAGGACAAGGATATCTACGGCACGCCACTGAAGGTCCGGTCGCATTAGTGAACATGAAGCCACTGTAGTACAGCAGACTTGTCATGGTATATGAAGCCAGGAGCCCAAACCGGAGGTCACCGACACCCCGACCGCCGACGAGAAAGAATCTCTTTCTTCTGATGATGATGATGAAGATGATGAATCCGTTGCACCTCCTGTTCCAGCTAAGAAAGCTAGGAAGCTGGTGGGTGGCAAGCGAGCCACTCGACTTTGTGTTGTAGCTGTGTGTTGCAATTTGGCTCTTCTATTTGTCAAACTGCTGAAACCCTGCCATCTGAGGCTGCAGTGTCCGTGGACAACTTATCGAAAGAAACACTGTCTAAGCTCGAAGCCACGCTGCGACGTTGCTGCAAGCCCGATCGGAAGGGTGGCCTCAAAGTTCCAGAACAGGTCCACAAGATGTGGAAACGAGGAGGCTCGTCTCGGAGAGAGCTCCGAAAAGTTCTTTTGGAGTGTGACGGCAAGAAGGACTGGAGATGTGTTGCATGTCATGGGGTCATGAGACTTTTCTTTCATGCTTCGACCTACACATGCAGGAGCTGTTCACGCAGAGGGTGAAGCACACATACACGCAGAGCAGGTCCAAGGAATGCAAGACGAGATCTGGGTTTTACACTGACCAAATGATGAAAGACGAACTGAAATTCTCCGAGCTCCTTTGCTGCAATTATTCGTCTAGCATGGAGGAATGGGTTGTGCATGTAAAGGTGTAGGTGTGTGTGTGTGTGTGCAAATGTGTATATACAGATGTGTATGGAAATGGGCACACATGATGGTTAGTTGATATGTATAGAAGATACATGTGTATGTGCACACGTGAACATAGTATATTTGTGGGTATGTATAGTATATGTTTGTATGTATGTCTGTATGTATGTATGTATGCATGTATGTATGCTTCAGCGGGTGGATGCATGTATCTGTCCATGTGTGTGTGTGTGTGTGTGTGTGTGTACGTATTTGCACAGTCTTACATGTACAATGGTGACTCTGACTCCAACCAAGGGACAGACGCAAGGCTATCAGAAAATACTGCATGCGGAAGGAGAACAAGAAAAGCCACACCAGGCACGGATCCCCAACGATTGTTATCCCCAAACCAAAGCTTCTGTCAGGAAGGACAAGTACCAGAAGAAGCTTATTTGGTACTATTGCGATATTGCCTATGAGGCTGTTCGCTCCGACAAGGACGAGGAGCAGATGAGCCGAGAGACGGGACTGGGTGAAGCCCAAGTCAGTGATGTGCCTTTGGGACTGGGGGCGAGCCTTCCCAACCTCAACTCCGACGATGAAGACGATGTAGAAGCAGAGGATGATGATGAAGATGAAAAGGATGAGGATGCTGAGGAGGGTACGCAGCCAACGGCTAAGCTAGGAAAGCGAAAGACCAAGGAGGATCTAAATGATGTGAACGAGGACAGGTTTTCCAATACGCTTCAGCAATTGTGCAATCCTAGAATTGCTATAAGTGATCCTATTTCGAAGAAACATAAGACAAGCCTAGCTGAACTTTACCCAATATAGACCTTAGGCCCTCATAAACCCTACAACCCTAATAAAAACCTACTATCACCTTTAATAAACCTTAATGCCCTAATAAACCCTACAACCCTAATAAAAACCTACTATAAACCCAATAGTATAAACCCTCAAACCCAGAATCCTAATCCGCACAACCCAGGACATCGAAGGGATCCCGGCCCTGCTGGACGACATCTTGAAGCTTTCTGGCCGATCCTCGAAGCTCCTGGAACGGTGCCAGAAGGCTGGTGCTACGGAGCCACGTGGTCGTATTAAACTGCAAGGGGCACAGGTCAGTTGGGTTTTGGCTGCATGTTTTTCAATTTCGTGCACCCAGGAAAGCGGATTTGCTGAAGACCCAGATCAAAGAACTGGGTGTGAAACATGATGAACTCGCCGACATAAAGTCTGCCTATGACTGCGACGAGGAGATTGATTCCGGGATGCTGGGCAGCATGAAACTATCCGTAACTATCCTTTGGCAACCCAAACCCTTATAATAACCCTTAAACCCTAGAAGCCCTAACCTATTGCCTTAAGGAAGCTGACTAAGCTGATGGGCCAGATCAACAAGCTGCCACTCGGCCACCAATGCCTGTCCTCCGCACAGCCATGCATGATCCGAAGACTCCACCTGCAGGTCGAGTCGCATGGCTATGGAGGAGAACAAAATCAAGAAGTCACTTGGCTGTCAAATCAGCAGCTACATGTTGCAGTTCTTGTGACCCTGTGATCCACTGTGCTTGCAACACATGCATGATCAGGACTGTGTTGTCCGGTGCCAAGACGGAAAAGCCGAAGGCGGCCCCCAAGCCTGATCCCGCAAAGCCAAAAGGCAAGGCCAAGGCGGCGAACAGGTCGCCGAAGTGAGCCTTGGATGGCTGTGCTTCGAGCTGTGCTGTGTGTCAAGGGCAAGAGCTTGGTGCAGTGGTATATGTACATAAAGGCTGAACCCGGCTAGCCTAGACTTTGAATACCTCGAGGCCGTTTCTCACGCACTGTGATTAAGGTTTATACAAACCTTAGCATGTCATTATCCTGGGCACAAAAAAAAGGTTCTGACCTCGAGCCCTTGTCCCACAAGATACGGGGGCACTTCATGTGCAACTTCGGGGAAGGGTCGTGCGAGCAGAGCCCGAACAAAAAGGTCGTTCAGCATCGTTTGCACCCAGCTACACAGCTACACTGTTCAGTCATGACCAACAAAACAAATCCCCGCAGGTACTTTATCCCTGCGATCTGTGGACAGTAACAAATCCACTGCTTCGGCTGCATCGTCTACTGCCAGCTCTGGACAAAAGCCTGGAGCTATAGCATCGGCTCTGACCGAAGCACTTACCAAAGGTGTATCGGGGCCATTGAGTTTCGTCTATACGAGGGAACTATAATTAAGATTCTATGAATATCTATGTTTTATAAAACCTAATAGGGGTATGGTTGTATTACTAAGGGGTTTCGAAGGGAAGTGTTTCTTATGCTTTAAACTTGTTATAAGGTATCACATGAGTTGGTTGCCGGGGTGGCACGTGCCGTGGAGTCGGAGATCAACGATTCTTTTGGGGAGGAGGCTGCCGCAAAGCTAAAGTCTTACAAGCTTCTTTGCAAGATGAGTCGTGGGCACCTCACCGGTCATGCAGCACAGAAGACCCGAGACGCTTTGGCTACTATGCCAGAAAGCCAGGCACCAATACCGGTAACCGGAGTTGATGTTGGCTTGAAGCAGCTTTTTCCGTGTATTCTGTTTTCTGATTATCTTCGGGTGCTAGCTGATCAGAACAAGCTGAACGTGCTTACAAAAGATGTCAACCTTGAAGCTTTCTGGGACAAGATGCAACCGCTGAGACCACAGCATCCCATCTTCCAGCTGCCTGCAAGTGCAAGGGCTTGTACCATTCCACTCTACCTCATAGGGGATGAGGGCCGTGGCTACAAGAAGTCAGCTGTTTTCGTGTTGGGGTCAGAATCACTGCTCGGCGATGGCTGTGATGCACAAGACTCGCAAACTGCAGAGGACAAGATGAAAATGAACTTCGTGGGAAATACTTTTCTTACCAGGCAGCTGTTCGCATGCATGCCCAAGTACTTGTATGCCAAGAAGGACCTGCCCCTTCACAAACTTATCAATATCTGGGCAGAAGATTTTGCGAAACTCTTCTACGATGGCCTGCAGATCCGCAGCGGCGGCTGCACGCAGACATGGCGGGTCGCTGTTCTGGGTTTGAAGGCTGATTGGCCGGCTCTGGATAAGCTGGGTCGTTTGCTCAGGCACTTTCGGCGAGAATCGTACCCCTTCAAGCATGGAATATGCCACTTGTGTATGGCCAACACTCGGCAGTGTCCATCGTGGCATGAATGCAACTTTGAGACGGCTCCTTGGGTACAAAGCATTGGTGGTGCATCTTATACTATTCCTTGGGATCCGAACAAAGAGTCTGGGCTCACATCGAAGATTCCCATGGCAGTGGAAGACAAGCCAAAGTTCTATCTGATAGATCTGTTCCATACTTGTCACAAAGGAGTCCACGCCGAACTTGCTGGTTCAGGGCTGGAGCTCCTGTCGCATAGTATGTTTTGGTTTGCCGACCCTAGACCACTACTGTATACGTAAATGTTGAAAGCCCCCCAAACCCTGGTCCATATACTTTATAAGCTGAGGTTTCTCTATGGGATTTCAAGCTGACTGGATCTGATGCCAGAGGTCTGGACAAGAGCCTGGAATTTTTGTTTCAGGAGATGAAGCAATTTTCTGCTGATCGAGGTCTCTACTTGCATATGAATAACCTCACTGCGAAGGGACTGTTGGGGATCAGCTCGTCAGCAGACTTCCCTGTCGGGTGCCTTCACTGCTTGGCATTCTTTTATAGTGTCAAAACACTTTGGTCTTGTAACAGACAGCTTTGTGCATAGTCGCTTTCCCTGTTCTGTCGAGGCAGTGGTTCAAAGGTGCCGATACCACATTTGTGCTGAAATATCTGATCTGGAAGTACGAGGCTCTACAAGAGTCAGGTGCCCTGGAGGGCCACAGCGAGGCTGAGTACTTGGGTCAGATTCTGGAGTGCCTGCGAGCCTCCGATGGGTTCCTCAGCTGCTTGTATAAGGCGGGGTTGTTCTTGAACAACCGTCGCCTTATCAGGATTTGTCGGCTGGCCACGGCGATGGTTACAAAGTATACCAAAATTGCGGCGATGGCACATTCAAGATCCTTGCCCAGGTTCAAATTGACACCGAAGTACCATATGCTGCTGCACGTGGTGCACCAGCTGCTGGTGGACAAGGAGGCCAATCGGTCACCCGTCAACCCGTTGGCTTATTCATGCCAGATGGCAGAGGACTTCATTAATCGAATTGCAACTCTGGCAAGATCTGTGAACCCACGTTTTGTGCCCGAGAGAACCTTGTACCTCTACAAGGTCGCACTCGCAAAGGTGTGGGAGTGAAAAAGTCCGAACGAATGTCGATTCATCACGTTTTCTGGTGATCTTTAGGAAGGGAGGTTTAGGCCACCGGAAATATTCAGGCCACCAGTGGCGAGTTCAAAGAAAATTGCGGAACTATGGTTCTCCAGGAAGGTAGTAACTCCTTTCTTAGCTAGGACATCTGCGCGTTCGTTTCCGGCGTGGCCCGAATGGCCTTTGATTTTCATGAGCGAGATGGGGATACTAGAGAGAAGGTGATCCAGGAGAATACGTATTTTGGTTAAGAGCTGAAGGTGCGTCGTGGGTATAGAGAGACCATGGAGAAAATCGTGAGCGAGCTGGGAATCAGTATAAATGTTAAGGGCGGTAATCGAAAGGGGGGTTTTGTGTCGGGCAACATAATCTAGTGCTTCTAATAAGGCCTCGAGTTCGGCGGTGTTATTGGAGCCCATGATTTGGAGTGCTAGGTTGTGGCCCACTGGGCCCCATGAGTCCAACCAGCTATTGTTCTGATGGATTGTAAAGCCCCAGCCGGCTGGGTTGCCGACACGAATATTATATTGGTCGGGGCAAGCGCCGTCTGTGTAAACGCAGGGCGCGTCCAATATAGGAGCAGTACCTAAAATTGTGACCGGTTGGTGCGTTACATGCGCAAATGCTTCCGCAAAATCTCGCTTAAATTGTAGTTGGTCTTCTTTAGTTCGTGGCGGAGTGATTTTAGGCGGCGGTGGTTTAGGGGGTTTTTGGAACTTGTCGAAGCTGATCGTAAATGAGAGGGGAAAGTGGCGATGAAACCAGGGTAACTTCCAATTGTTTTTGGTGGCCGCGGCTTGAATGTTGTGCAGGGACGTCATGGGCGCCAGCACATGATCAAGGCAAGAAAAATCTGTGTTTTCCGGTTGCGTAGGAGAGGCTTCAGGAGATGACGCTATCTCCCTATATGAGACAATCTGGGAGGCAGGGCGCGTATGAAAGGATGATGCGATCAAGTAATCATTGTGTACCAAGAAATCTAACAGCTTAAAGTAATTGGTTGTATACGTATCGTCCACTGGGGCGTCGCTTAAAAAGACTGCCTTTCCGATATGGGCGGAAAATTCCTCCAGTTCCGTCGGAATGATTCTAGCATTTAGGTCCCCCATATAGAGGATTAAGGAAGGGCGTGGGAGGTTGCGATGGAGTTCCTGGAGATCGTCCCAAAATTTATCCTTTCGGATTTCATCAGCTTGGGGGTCCGATAGCTGACTAGGCGCATATAGCGTTACTAAATGAGTCGGGACCGGTTGTGTGCGTAGGGTCAATACCGCTAAGCGGCCCGAATAGGGGAGAAAGTCTGATACCAGGGGTAAGCGGTGGGCGGGAATGTAAAAGCCCACCCCTGCCATGTGTTCTGTGGGCGTGCCTGAGAGGAGGAGTTTACCTCCGCCGATTCTGCGTTCATCTGAAGAAGTTGATTTTGTCTCCTGCAATGCCAGGATATCTATCTGACGTTGACGCGCGAAGCCCGCCAGGGCTTCCTGTTTCCCGTTCCCGATTAGTGTTTCGATATTAAAAGTACAGACGTGCAGTTTGTTGCGTTCCGGACGCCATCCTAGGAGGCGCGTTGGCAAATCTAAAAGCGAAGGCTGCACATAGGATCGAAAAAGGTGGGCACGAGATCCTATTGTTGGCGCTGTGTTCCCTCTGCCATAGGCTCTTTCGAGTTGGGCAGGGCTATTCGTTACCCTTTTCGGAGGGAGCCGGGAAGGACTAGGGTAAATTTTCCATCCTCCAGCGCGTCACGGAGCCATTGCCTATAATCCCGTCTAGAACTAGAGCGGCTGACATTGTACTTAGATTGTCGCGCGAGCATAGCTGTCGTGGACCTAAGACATTGATGATTTCTTGTTCCCTCCGACGCACAGCGAGATTCGTGACCACTAGCCATTGCTATGGTGTGACGGTTGGCGCCATTATGTAAACTAAAAAAGTTACGAAATAATTGTTTGGGGCGGCCGTGGTCCCCCGGCGTGCCTCTGGCGGCTCTCGCAGCACAAATGTGACCATAAAGATTGCGTGCTTTAGTCCCGTAATAGACAGAATAGTGGCGGATGCCACGTCTGTAAAACCATAAAGAGAGTTGGGCACTGCAGTAGTGGTATTTGTGCACTGCCATTCCATTCTTGAGACAAACAGGCAAAGAGTGAAAGATTTCAGGACAGTACGAGTACTCTCTGTCAACTAGCGAGCAGTTGCAAAGTCTACACCAATGGTTTCCCCTCAAAGCATGCAGAAAGCGGTTACGATTTTTTCTCGACACGAACCAAAAGTCCGTTGCGGCGTCCGTTGCTGCGTCTTGACGGCCCGTGGCAAAACAAGACGAACGAAAGGAAGACCTTGACCTCTCAGAACCCTGAACCTGAACGGCGAAGGGGAACCGAGGGCAAAAGGGAAGAAAAGGCTGGCACACAAGGGGACTAGCCCCAAGGGTTGACAATAGGCTTCGTTTGCCCTGGAGGGGAGGAGCTATGCGCTTGATATTGGCAATCTGTGCTTTCCCCGAGGGGATATAGGCAATCAGTGTCTTATTGGCAATCTGTTGCTCCCTGTGGGAGCTAATGGCAATCATTGTGCTCGCTAAGAGCAACATAAAGGCAATCTGCGAAAAGTTGCTGCTTTGAGGGTGTGGGGTCTGGCTTAGCTGGTCGAGGAAAAAGGGTGGTTGAAAGTTCGGGTAGGTTTGGGCCTGTTGGAAGTACTCGTTGATAGGCTTCAAGTAGGGCTGTGGAGGTCTCCATGGACTGCTGAAAGATTGGCCTTCGGCCAGGGGTCAGTAGACCGAAACAACTTGTACCCATGAGTATCTAGTGTCCTTGTGCTGGTGCTGAAACATAGCCCAAGCTGTGCGCCATGCTAGCAGGTGCGCACCCCCTTCTGCTAATGCTAGCATCAAGGTTTCCATGATGTTGCCTTTGTTGACGTGGGCCCTCCATTGGACCGCCTGTACCTCCTGCGTACTGATCTGCATAAGCGGCACAATGTATTCAAGGAGTTTCACGAGTTGGTCGTTGGGGGCCTGGAGTTGGGACTTCTTTGTGTCTCGGAGGACTCCGTATACCGCTGCTATCTGCCAAAAAACCGCATCAAAATACAAGGAACCAAATCCTGCCGAAGTTCCCACGCCCTTATTGTCAAAAGGGGGGGTAGCTTGGATGCAGGCTTTGAGGGTGGGGTCGTTGTCTAGGTACCAAACGAATTCCTCAGCGAGGGTCTGAAAAAGATCCGTGGTAGTACGCTTCCATGCTCCTAGCATTAGCCATTCTAACACGGGCTGATTCCAGGTGAGATCTGGGGGGTTCTCCTGTTCTTGCTTAGCCTGTTCGTAAGCTAGCCAAAGGGAGGAAGCGATCAAGCATAGGGGAATGCGAGACGTCTACGGTACGTGCCCAATCTCCTAAGTTGTAGTGTGCCGTGAGGTCTGTGAAGTGTTTGGCCCACACTTCTTTGAAGTACTGCGCAAACCAGGATGCTGTGTAAAAGGTGGCCTGAAGGACTGGTTCATACAGTGGGCCCCACATATTAACGATGTGTTCCTCCGTGAGGGCCCAGCTAGGGTTACTCCAAGGGAGTCTCGTTGGCTTAGGGGGGGGCATCAGGGCCGTGAGTTCGGCTTCAAAAACACTTACCACCCAGTAGGCGGCGTGTTGCTGGGGCGAAAAAGAGCTAAAGTTCGTACCTTCGTAGGTTTCTTTCATTGCTGCAATGAATTTGGTTGTAACCTCGGGGGCTTGCATGATAGGGTCAAGATCAAACAAGATACGGTCTAGCTGCAATACCATGCACTTCGTTGCCGTGGGAAGGGAGGTCCAGGAGTCTTGGGCCTGCTTAGAAGACCAGTACTTACGATGTTCCTGGCAGAAACTACAGTTCTGTGCGAAGCCTAGGGGTTTATCACAGAGTTGTTGGTCGTTGGTGGTACATGGGCAGATGAGAGTCTTCCAAGGGACTGTGTCTTTCCACATGAAACCGGGGGGCACTGGGTGTTCCTTACACTTAGGGCAATCAATGCAGTAACCCAGGGCACAGGAGCAATGCTCGCAAATAAAGACTGGCAAAATGTGACTGTGGCCTTTACCTTTGTTGTGTTGGGCCTGTTGCTGTTGGGAGCCTTTGCCCGAGCTTCCGAAAATGGGGCCTTTAGGTGTTCTGGAGGGGGCCCATGTACCTGAATCCCAGGGGCCCCAACTATCATTGTTATCCTGGTCGTCGTCCTTCTTCCAGTTGGTTCTGGCATCGTGATCACGTTCTTTCCATTGGCCCTTGGCCTGTCCTTTATCTTTGGGTTTCTGGTACGTATTGTAGGCCGACCATCCAGATTTCTGGGACCATCCTTGGTAAGAGGATCGGTGGCTGCTGCCTTTGCCCACCTGGGGGGTCCATTGGTCTTGGCGATCATTTCGGGCTTTGGTTTGGGGCTTACCTTTGCTGGATCCCTTTGCCCTAGGGCCCTAGGAGACCCTTTGCCGTAATCCTCAAAACCCTGATCTAGAAAAGCCTGGGCCGTCAAGGCGGTCATTCCGCCAGCGCCTTGAAAAGGCAACATGGGGTGAGACTCAAGCATGGAGGCTAGATCATCCGAAATGCGTACCGGCATCACTGTGTGCGGAAAAGCCTGTGCGTGTGAAGCGGTTGTGAGGTCGAAGGCCTTGTCGTAGGAAGCTCGTTGCACAGTCGTGCGGTCAGAGGTGGCGCGTTTGAGCGCCTGTGCCAGGAATAAGGTTTCCCGAAGTCTCCTCGAAAATTTTGCATGCCATCGCGTCAGGGCTGCGTCGTAAAATCTGTCGTGCACCAACAATAAGCAGGAATAGCGGCGCGCAAAGCGCGGGTCGAGCACGTAGCTCACTTGCCCAATAAGTTGCTTGGGCTCCACCCCCTTGGGGGTCCAGATCTGCAGCGTCTGCCTCCAAGTTTGTAAAGAGGCGTGGGTGTCTTCTCCAGTTTCCTCCACATAGAGCTCGGCGAGGACGTCAAGTAAAGCATAATATGGTTGCATAGCCAGTCTGTCTTCCAACGGTTGGTCCTGCTCAATCCTGATCTTGTGGTCTTGTTGCTGGGGGTCGCGCCAGTAACGGCGGCCCTGCCGCATCTGATCTCTGAACTGGGCCGCTTGCTGTTCAGTAAGAAATTCAAGGCGAACCATCGAAGAAGAGGAAGAAACCATATGATTGTGCATTGCTGCCACCTGGTCCCATTGTATACCAGCAGCTTGCAGATAATAACCAACATTTGCATCCAGGGTCTTCTTGTTGAAAATGGGAGGTAAATCCAGCAAGAGTATTGTTTTGTTAGCCTTGGCGCGCTCCAACACCTGCAGCTGGGTGGAGTGCCTGTCCAGGGTATACTGTGTCATAGCAAACTCGTGTTGTGCCATCTTGTAAAACTGGTCGCAGCATAAGTGCAACTGGTCCAGGGAGGGAAGGATGCTCTTCTGGTGGTACTGCAGCATGGCCTGCTGCACATTGTCCTCCGCCGTCAGGTTTGGCATAGTTCGTTCTGTGATACTTCCAAAATCTCTCTTCTTGGTGGTAGCCTGCTCAGTCCAGGTGCCATCTGTAGGGTTGTAAAGTCTGTCCGTGGTGTGAATTGCCAGAAAATCTCTTCTTGAGCTCTTGCTGCTCCGAAGCTTGTTCTGCAGTTCTGGGTCAAGGTCCGCGAAATTGATGTCGAGGTCCACGAGCTTAACTTCAAACTCTGCCATGTCTTCTTCATCATCTGTCCTCTGCTTCTTTGGTGGCGAGGCCGGCGATGATTTTGCTTTCGCCTCTGCTTTCTGTCGTTGCCATTCCCGAAATTGCGCCATCTCCTCTTGATCGAACATGTCAGCCGCCGGTGGCGGCAAGACTGGTGGTGCCGTAGGTGCTGGCAGTCCTGGCGCTTCTGCCTCCATTGCTGTCGGTTCTGTTGGGGCAGCCGGCGGCTGCTCCTGAGTGTTCTCTTCTTCCTTCTTTGCCATGGCTGCGACGGCCATGGCTGTCGACCGGAAAACCTAGAGTTAGGCAACCAGCATGGACACGAAACTGGGCAATGTGCCTATAGAGAAAACTGTGAAGCCTAAGGGCATGGGAGGTCTGCGGAAGTGAAGTCCTAGACCAAATCAAAGTTTGAGCACGCTGCGCTCTTTGAGCGCGGGGAGGGTCAGTGACCCGTCACTGTGCTTGTGCCAAACGCCTATCCCTGTGACTAACCCTGCCATTAGATCATTAGACCTTACAATGGTGACAGTGGTACTCAGTACTCTGTTTCACGTTCGCCCGAAAAAACATGCCTTATAGATCAACGCCTAGTATCCCCATTATACATACCCATGTTACTTCCCATGCCATGACGTCAAACTTCGGGGTCTAGCATGCTCATGCCACGGGTACCACAGCTACATCTGGACTGATTAACTTTTTGGTGAGGCCAATGGTCTGGGTTTCCCCTGAGGCCATTATTTGGGTTGCTGTTGAGGGAAGTATCCGGTACAGTACGAAGGTTACCTACCAATGGGAACATCTTAAAATCGATCCTAAGTTTGCGAGTAAGGTACATCTTGCACTCACATCCAATACTGGGGTTGTCCGGGGGGCCGATCAGGCTGATGTATGTTGTTGTATTAACCTTCAGGTCGATAGAGTTCCTATTATGTTCATACAACTAAGCCAAGCATTTATTTCAACAATAGACGTCATATTCATGCTACTGTTAAACTACACAAAACGAACTCCACTAAGAACCACGATCGTTGCTGTTTTCGCTCTGGCGTTGTCCAAATGATGGCCGTAAGATTTTGGGGATGATAAAATCATTTGTGTGGTTACATCAACATGTACACTGTATATGGCACACCCTTCTCACTGTACTATATGATCATGTCGGACTTGCTGCCGGGTTTGCCCGTATGCGTGTATGTACATTTATATATATATATATATATGTATATATATGTGTGTGTGTGTGTGTGTGTGTTTGCACATACTAATTCTAAGCAAAAACGTGTACTAGATACCAGCATAATGACGAGGATCGTTAACTGACCCCGGATTCCAAACAACATCAACCCCAACCCTATCGTGGTCATTCGCAGTCATGTCAATGGTGACCGCACTATTCGCTTTAACAGCAGCCTAACGTCATCTATAGTAGCCTTTATACCACCCATAATCAAACACACATACACACACCACTGAATTTGCAACCATCGTCAGCTGGAAGAAATTGTAGTTGCAGCTGTGAGAACCCTGAAAACCAGGGTCTCGGTCTGTGTTAAACTTGCAATACGAGCTTTCTATTGACCCCAAAACTGATCCCAATAATGTTCTGGTTATTAACCAGTCTATTGTGTAGTACTAACGCTAAGCGCATTCGAATCGCGATAATGATGACACTGGAACCTGATTGGCAACACTCTTTCGCAACACACACTAACAACAAATCAACTACACACTCTTCGCTACGAAAATCTTGGTCTTGGAGTGAAATACGAAGTTCCCCTGGTTTTGGCACGAAAACTTTTTCCCAGGCGATGGTTTTGGACCGGAAAACCAATTTTCTTATGGAAACAGAAAATAAACATTTTTTGGGAAACTATGTGGTGAACCTCCCAAAACATGGGGTTGGTGGTTTTCCCAAGGAAAAGATTTCTGTTTTCGGCCCAAAACCATCTGTGTCTAGGAAAAATTTGGTTTTACGGTCCCAAGCCATCTCTTTTGCTAGGAAGAAGTTTGTTTTTCTACCCAAAACAAGGTTTTTGGTAATAAGTTGGTTTTTCGGCCAAAACCATCTTTTTCCTAGGGGAAAGTTGGTTCCGGCGTGAAGAACCAACCTTTTGCCTCGGGAAAACACAACGCTTTTTTGACTATGGCACCACAGTTTCCCAATTTTTGCCCTAGGAAGAAGCTCGTTTTCCTGTACAAAACCATCTTTTTCCTAGGAAACAGCTTGCTTTTCGCACCAAAACCATCTTTTTCCTAGGCAAACCAAAAAAACATTTTTTGAGAGTTTGGCCGCATAGTGGTTCAAAAAATGGTTTGCTTGGTTTTATGGTTGGAATAGCACAGTGTTGCAGTTGAGCGTGTGCGTGGAAGAGCATAGTGTTGCCGTTGACTATCATATTGACTACGTGCTCACGTCGAAACTGAATGAGTTGACTGACACGTTCTCTTGAAATGCAAGTCTGATTTCGGTACTCTTTGAGAGATACAGAATCCTGACCTTCCGGAAAAGCTGGTTTGACACGGTGTTTGCAAGACAACGCGAGGGTCGGTAGTTCTTGCGGAGGAGGGTGGTTGCCACATATCTAGGATTTTAGGCACGCATCTACATGTATATGCACAGGTGCACACATGTATGGTCAGGCGCCTGGCATTCCCGCTGCCGCACCCTTTTATGATATAGTCCCTTGATGGAGCGGCGGAGCACGATTGACACCCCGAAATGCACTCGGCACTGTGGTAAGAGCGAGATTGAGGAAGTTGCACCACGCCCAAATGCTGTATCTCACAGAAAACGCGTCTGAATGCGTCTGGCGGACGAGGCCGCCGCAGGACTCTTGGATGCAAATTGCGCACCGTTGCCGCGCCGCCGCGGCAAGGTCCTCCGTACCCCTCTCAGGGCCCCGGTGTGACGTAACATGCGTATGTACATAAAACGCCAACAAACAAGCAAGCAAAGCAAGCAGCCAAGCAAAGTCAAGCCAAGCCAACCAAGCAAAGTAGGCAGCTAAGCCAGCTAAGCCAAGCAACACGCCAAGCAAGCAGCAAGCAAGCAAGCAAAGCAAGCAAAATGCCAGATCACATGATACAGCATGCTGTAGCCTCGCGGAGTACGAATACAGGAAATCACAGGACCGAAATGCGCCGTGTGAAAACCTGCACAAGCAAGCTACAGCTACAGTTATATATGGTTGTGCGCTGTGCGTTCTCGCCCCCCCCCCCCCCCAATGGTATCCCCCCCAACTACAAGGGCCCGAAGCCTAGAGGCCTGGAAAACCATCCTATTCCATAGGAGGGGGGAATGAAATAAAAAGGCAAACCATGCCGTTCCACAGGGGGGGGGGGCGGTTACTTATGAACATATATAAGAGCACTTAACAGGGGGAGGGGGGGTGAGGGGGGGGGGGGAGGGGGGGGAAGGGGGGGGGCCGCCGGGGCGCAACCATATATGCAGCTCGCTGTTCAATGATAATGTGAACGAGTTCGTACCATACAGGATATACAGCATGAGTAGGATGCATCATGGCACCTGCAATTAGAGGTAGAATCGACCCATTTGCATAGCCTGAACTTAAGCGATAGTATTTGTATGTGTATATCTGTTTATACAATGCCAGACATCTACATTCACCGTCATGTGCATGCACTGTAAGAGCCTTGTAGTGCTGCACAAGATGCGTTATCACACGGTCTATGGCATGTGGCACATTTATCTAGGTTTCGTGTGCATGTGTGAATATATGATATATGACATATGATACTCGGCGTTGGGGTTGTCTCACATCACTCGGGGAGAATACACATCAATGCCGGCAGACGCTGGTGCGGGGAGCATACACATCAGCGGGGAAGTTACACATCAGAACTAGCTAAACACCATGTATACGCTGGTTTCAGAAGCACACAGATGATAGTACATTTGGAGGCGTTTCACGATAAGAAATCAATGCGTTTGCCCTGTCGACGCTGGGATGGGGAGCGGTTCAAACGTCAGCTATAAGGGCTTCTCAACAATGCACTGTTTGCTTCCCCCCTCCAAGATGTATACATGGCCTACAATACGCACGCACACACACTCGTGCGAAGATGGCCGCGCGCGGAAGCCTACTGAGACTGACAGATGCGAGCGTGCGCTGTAGATGCCGAAGAATACGCAGCAAAGCACATGTCTGCAGATGTGGACATAAACAAGGAAGGTGGTCCGCGCATGCACAAAGTCCAAACACAGCAGACCCCAAACCCACGAAAACCACAACAACCCTAAACACCCTGAGCCCGCAAGCCCAATCCTCACGGCAATCAGCCAAACAGAACCCAACAGACCACTAGAAAAAACATCAAAAACAAAAATGCCAAATCCTGAATACAAAAGCCGTATGGGTGCTAAACACCCTAATTAGACGATCAACCTCAAACCAAAACCCCACAACATGAAATAACCTGAACGTTGAACTTCCCGATCAAGCATGGCCTTTTTCTTTTCGTGTCACGGCAGTCTGCTTGCTTTCGCAGCTTTTGAGCCACTCGCAAGCGCAGCTAGCTCTCTTATTGAGTTCTGGCAGACTGCACAGGAAACTTCTGGTGGCTTCAGGTAACAGCAGTTCCTCTGGCAACACGCCTTCCCAGCAAGTGCATGGGATCACCACGATCAGGAATGTCCTGGGTATATTCGACAACATGACGGAACAAAAGCTCGCACCAGGCCTCTAAACAAAGGCCGAGATGAAGACTATCTGATAGGGTCAACAAAATGGAAGATCGGTGAAGACATGACCGTGGATTAAAAGAGACAAGTTGCTCCTCACAGTCCCACCCACCCTTCAATCAGGCTGCACCCTTCTCTTGCTCGTCGTCCGGCCGAAATCCGGGTGAACATGCAGCACCCTGCGCTCACGTTCTACATCCTGTCACCTGCCCTTCTTGCTGCTTTGCACGCTTTGAGTTGTTGCCACTCCCAGTCGTGTTTTGTCTTGCCGCAGCTGCTGTCGTTTTTCGTCGGCCGTAAAGATATCGAGGTGTGAAACGCCGACTGCTTACATCTTGGTGGTACCACGGTTGGCACTAAGCATCTGATACGTGATGAAGCCCTCATTGTGATTTGCTAGAGGAGCTGAATTTGGAGCTACCCGGATGAGTACCTGATGGGAGTCTAACCGGAGGTTATTGGAGGTTGCTTCCCAGGAACACTCTCGAGTTCACAATCGTTTCCACTCCACATGATAAAACAACGAAACCGACGGCGCAACATGATATCTGACGTTTCTTGTCATTCCCTCTTGCGTGCTTGCCAGGATGCCCCACAGGATTCCGGTGAGCGTTGGGCACTGCATATTTCTAGGTTTCGCCGTGCTCTGGTTGTTGGTTTGGTCCTCCTGGGAACCTCCAGGTAATTGTGGGTGGCTTCTGAGCATAACGCACGATGACGTTGCTGCTCACTCCTTCTACTGAACGCGGTCTTTTTCCGAGGATTCGGTGAGAAAGTGGGAGGATATGCACTTACGTTTACATTGGACGCAACAATGCAACACTTTATACGGCAACTGATTTGAGTCCACACCTCCCTGGAGGCTCCCTACAATTGACTCTCACTCATCGCTTACAGTTTCCATCACTGCCTTTGTTTAGACCTACATACATCTGACTTCGTCCCTCGGATCTGGTCTTGCTGCAATGTTGATGCTTTCCCTGGCGATTCAAGATTTCATGGCCAGGCTAGGACTCACCACATGCCCAGCCCAGGTGGGTCTCGTATCCCTTCCTCCTTCCCTGCCTGCATCACCGCATGAAGAGCACTCCCATGCCGAAATCGTCCAGCCGCACAAGGAGATTGAAGCCAACCGAACACACTTGCGCTGCCAACAAAACGTAGATGCTGTTCCGTCTGACTCAGCTGGATCCATTGCAGTGTGGAGCTAAGGCTGACACTCCAAGCACCAAGTCGCAGACCTGAAGGTCAAGAAGCAAGTGAATAAGTGAATGCCAAGCTCAGGTTTCAAATCATCGCGAAAGCGGGAACCTTTCAACCTGGGGATCCTGGCGGACTGGAAGATCTGGGCACGGCCCAGCTGTTCCAGCGTCTCGAAGCGCAGAAACTTCAACCCCCAGCCTCAAAGGGAAGCGAGGGCCGAGGGTCTCAGGGTCTCCAGTTGTGACCTGCTGGAGGCCCTCGCGTGCCGCAACATCCCGGAGAGGTTCCAGGCGTCGCCTCTCCTGGCGGAGATTCAGAGTAAGGTGAGTAAAGGTCCTCAAGCTGAAGCTGTCCATCTTGTGGAGGCATCTTCTCAGAAAGTACACTCACCCATACAGGATGTGGCGGTGTAGAGGTCTCTGCAGGCACTCAAACTTCCGTTTCACAGCTTCAGAGACTGCAGTTCTCGCTTGTAGCATGTACCAGAAGCATTATCCTCCAGTCCCACATCACTTTCTGGGCCGCCCTTGTCAATTGTGCAGCCTCCCCAGATGCTGCGCCAGAGGGCAGGGAGCCCTGCACAACCAGAAGGCCGCAAGGCCTTAAGACATCACCGGCGGCTGGGCACTCAGGGACACAGTTGTGGCCCAAGACATTGGCGGAGGCGCTCCCAGTGCAGCAAGCCTGTTGCACAGGTCCTGACAACAGCCACTTTGAGTTTGGGGTCTTTGGAACCTCTTACGTATCAAATGTTTGGGTCTCCGGCAGCATGGCCGCTCACATCCTGTAGTCAGTCGGCAGCCCATCGCGGCGGTGTGAAGTGAGGCCCCGAGGTCCTGTATGTTCACTACGAGGGCGATGCAGGCTGCTGATCCACCTCTCAAGCAATATGGCATGCAGTGCCCTGCAGCGCTTTTCGTGGGGCCGCGGAGCTTGGAACCGCACCAAAGTATGGTAGAAGAGTGTAATACCGATCCTTGTGGAAACTGACTTGCAGGCACTCGGAGTGTCCCACCTCAGGGCCCGGCATCGGGCGGCATTTCCACAAAGTCAGCCACCACAGAGAAGGAATTGTAGAAACATGCCTCGGTCTTCGAGCTTTCGAGCCCGGGCAAATGTGCAGAAGCGGCCCCTGCCAACTTGTGGAGCTGCACTCCGTCTCCGACCTCATAGCAGTCATAGCACTTTCAACAGATAAAACTATAAGCTGCAGGGCTGTCTTCTGAATTCTCATGTGCACGACATATCGCCTCATGCGCTCCGTCGTTGTCGGCGGAAGCAGCTCGAATCAACGCGGACTTGCCAGCGCCCCGGTTGCCAATGATGGCCACCTGCAGTGTGCAGACTCTCCACAGCCATTGTGGCTCGTTGAAACTCCGCCTGAAAGGCGACCGGGACACGTTGCCCTTCTGCATGCATTGCCATGAGTCATGAAGGAAAGAAGCTGTAGTCACGCTGCTTGTAGTAGCTTTCGGACTGCACAGCTGCATCGACATGCAATCGAACCAGGCTTCACACCTCCTTGGTCCTAGAGTCCTAGAACTGATGATGTAGAGCTTGCTCCAGCCGATCCCAGCACACGCTGCAAAAGTTCAAGCAGCGCTCGAGCTCTCAGCCTCTGACTGATGCTGGCCTAGAGCCTTTCGCTCTACGACTTTCGAACAGCCTCATCAGTGAGGTGTTTCCTAACGCCGTGTTCCTCTTTTCTAGTGCCGGAAGTCATTAGCACACAAATAAGCAATCAGGACCACGGCCATCCGGCGGCCAATCATGGTCGTTGTATACCGACAGCCCACAGCCCAACAGTGCTGCGTCTGTCACAATATGTCAGCAGGTGCTGTGCAGCGCACCTGCCGGGACGACGAAAGCCAGGCCGGGCCATCGTGGACATTGCCACACTAGTCACTCCGGTCCTACGTCAAATAGCCACTTAGAAGATATCCTCACCGATGATCAGCGAACATACATCTTCCAGGTGACGAATGGCATTCTCCACGGCACGCGTTGCCACGATTGCCCGTGCCTGTGGGTCACTCACCACATTCCGGGGCGTCTCCTTGTCGATCGTCCGCCTCACTGGTTTGCAAGCTGTGAATCGAGGCCGTGCGAAATCGGCATTGCAAGCTAAGCGGCATGTCTTGGGTCAAGGACAGGTAAAGCTTGTTGCGCACAGGCTCCGGAAAGACCGTATCAAAGGAGACCGCCACCACCTCATCCTGTAGCTGCTCGGAATCGTCGAGTGCGGTCTCTGACGAGTGTCTCAAGGTCTTGAGGAGACACATCTTGATGTTTGCAGTGTGACCTGGTCACATGCGCCCGCATGTGTGCACGTCTTGTCTCAGGGCAACTTTCTGGTGTTCGGGCTTTCAGTGTATCCTACATGGATGAGGGCTTATGAGACGCACACACCACTCCTCAAAAGCTGTCCATACTGCTTCCATAAAGCTATGGGAAGAAGGTTCGGTGCCCTTCCCTTACGCTAGGTAAGGCGATGGGCCTGCGTGAACCCTGTTGTATGAGGCAATAGCTTGGTACGACTAACGTGCTTTTCCGACTGGCAGCGAGCTCTGTTGGCAAGCCTCATAAACGTCCCATAAGCCTCCCACAAGTCCCCAACCTGCATCCCCAAACCTCCGTAAGCCTCTGGTTCTCATAGAAGTGTGGAGGCTCTTTGGGAGGAGATGGCGCGGGGGGAGTGGCTTATGGGAGGCATATGGCAGGCTTATGGGAGTATCATCGTAATGGGAGGCTGCCAGGAGGCTTCTTACAGTGGGGTTCTGGCGGTCATTTGAGAGGTCTGGTGAACCAATCCGAAAAAGGTCGAATCTACTCACACTTCCACAAGAAACAGACAACCTTCTCTCTCTACTGGGAACACCTTGAACCCCAACAACTGCAGCCTTGGATTGTCCAAGCTCGTCTATGCATGCAGCAGACTCGAACCCTGGCCTTCTAGCGAGCTGAAGAGCCTCCTGAGGTTTTCGTTCTGGCTCAGCATATGAAGCACCTCCGTCGACGGCTCCCCTGTCTCTCGGAAGGAGCGCTGGTCGATGCATGCCGTCCAAAGCATGACGAAATCGGACTTGATCTGGTCCATGACGTCCAGGGACATGTTGTAGAGCCTGAGTTTGAAGGGCACCTGCCAGCCGGGCGCCAACTGCACGCTCGGGTCGGCCTCCGCGGCCAGCGCACGAGCTTCGCTGAGGAAGTTTTCGGCCTCCAAACCTTTTTTCATCATCTCCAGATCCCCTTTGAAGAAGCCGTGGAAGCCACTTTGGATTGCATCCACCGCCTGCTCCAATTTCCGGATCGCCAGCTCTGCTGGGGACGTGGCGTGCAAGGCCGACTCGATTACAAACTGCAGCATGATCGCTACCGTCACCTGTCCGATCTCCTTGTACAGCGAGGCATAGTAGCTGTCTTCGGAAACATCGCTTTCGCATGGTATCATGAGCGGATACACACCGTAGCCGGCTACTAGCACTGCAATCGTGCTCCAGGTCTTGGAGCTGTAATAGACGTAGCTCGACCCGGCAACGAAGAAAAAGAGGCAAAGCAGCTGCAGTATGCCACGCTGAGTGGACCTTAGCCGCTGGGCCGGGTCATAATATGCACATCGCAATTCCTTTGAGCAGTTTTGCGACATTGTGCGACCATCCAGACATGCCTAAGCTTGCCACTGACAAGGCCACGCCATCCAGGATGCCTTCAGAAGAATTGGCCAGAACTTGCCAAGGAGAACTCCCAGCGTCCTGTGGATATTCTTGGTGAAAGCGGATCCAGAAAAACGCGTGATCAGTAGCCTCAGTGCCCATGCCAAAGTGCCCCAGGCTCCAGCTGGAAGGTCGGGGGATTCGGGGGCAGAGGTCTGAGGCGTGGAGATTTCCCTTTTAAGATGCAGCCAAGAAAACGCCAGCGTGTTGGGCATGATGGCAGAGTACTGCACGAAGACGGAGCTAGAAGGAAGGGCATAGGCCAGGATGTAACAGACGGAGATCGGGATGAAGTTGCGAAAAACAAACTTCAGGTGATTTGTCTCTCTGATGCGGTCGTGGCCCCAGGTGTCCTGAAGGCCCTGCTTGATGACATTGATCCAGCTCTTTGCAGGCTTGTGTTGCACCAGTACACCCGCCAGGTCTTCTGTGGTGGAGGCCCAGAATGCAAGGGCAAATAGGAATGTGATCTCCTCTGCAAGGCTGGCGGAAATGGCAGTGGGCACGGCTTCGTGAAACTTGTAAAGGAGATCCTGCTGACATTTCCTGACACTTTCTTCTTGGTCTTCTATCTTCTCTACCTCTTCCTCATCGATGATACCATCAGCCGCAGCCTGTGAACAAGTGATGGTAAGGAGAGAGGCCTGATAGTGCAGCGCTCGAACGCTGTGGTGGACCTTCGCAACAAACTCCTTGTGGGGCCCAGTGAAGTCTTCGTACAAGATGCAGTTTGCTAGAGCGTACATAGTCCGCTGTACGCCCTCCACGCCTCACATTCGCAGGTTACGGACGGCACTTTCCGAGTCTTGGGCCGAAGCCTTCCGCCCTCCCGAAACCGACAAACCCGCTGAACCCCAACCTACCTCCGGTCTGAAACTCTGACTCTGGGCCTGACAGGAAGACGTGGTGCTTCAATCGAACCTCCTCGGGTGATCCACATTGGAAGGTCTCCCACCAGGCTTGTTCGACCTGCACGGTTCTGTGGTTCGTCTTGACTTCAGAACTTCGCTCGGAAGCACGGCGCCTGGCTTTTGGTAGTTGTGAGCTTCTCTCGAACGGAATCGATCTTGGGAGAAAGGAAGATTTGTGCATGTCTTTGGTAGCTTAGCTTCCTACACCCTACATCAGATAAGGGCGGTGCTTTCCGCTGCAGCTGGTATTTTTTGGCGCTTGACTTGTCACCACAAAGGTAACTTGGCCATGCACAAATGCATCTGACTCTCGGCAAGAATTCGCGATGCGGATGAACGCACGCAGTTGAGGTATGCTAAGGCCCACGCTCTATGCTTTCTTTCCAAACATCACCGATCTGCTGCGCGCATGCCAAAGAATTCCGGGAAACCCACACCCGATTCGCAAGAGGTGTCATGCAGAAGAAGATCCGGGGGATAATTGTCGCCAGGATGGAAATGACGGCACCAACAACGGATGTGAGCAAGATGTCCGGAACCAGGTCGTTTGACCAAATGTTCACACCGCTCAGATGTTCCAGCATTCCGCCAGGCAACTTCCTCGAGAGAGGCAAGACGAGGCGGACTGGCTCTAAAAAGAGGATGGCTTGCCTTGTTGGCCTATTGAACCTATTGGCCTTATGGCTCCAAGTGTCTTCGTCGGGTTCATGAAATCCATCATGAAGCAAACATGCCACGACATCCCGAACTTGATGGTGTTCTCGTTGGCCCGCGAGACGAGGAACAGGAACAGTACTCCCAGCACGTCGATCCAACACACCACAGGGTTGTAGGCAGTCGGGACGCAATCAGCATCACCTCCACAGTGAGCTCCATGAGCTCCTCCAGGATAGAACCAGCACATCATCCTTAACACAAGCAAGAGCAGCAAGCGGTCATAGCAGGGTTGCAGACTAGTTGGATCTAATTTTAGCAGCGAGGGACTGCAGATTCATGCAGGCGCATGCTGTGCCGATGAGGCCCTGCCAGGCCAGGCGAACTGTGTCGCCGGTGGAGGTGAAAACCGTGAAGACGATGAACTGCGCAATGTTTGGCCAGTAATCCTCCCACAAGGCTGGCAAGTAGCCACACCAAATATCTCGGTGCCGCAGATTATCCTGCCAAGGCGTCATGTCTGGAGTCCACGGCACCACCTGGGGCTCGCTAAAGCTGCCGATATTTCTCATTTTCCCGACCATGCCACTCTCGCAGGCAGGATCTCGGCCATATGCGGAGTAGGTCTCGTGCAGCTCTCCCCGAAACCCGAAGACTATGTAGTGCAGCTTTCCAAAGTAGAGCGGCAAGCTGAAGAGGGTGACCCAGAAAGCAACAGACAAAGCAAGCGAGAGACGGATGAAAAACTGCGTGTGCGAGCCGTGAAAGGATTTGGTTTGCTCCAGGAGCTCCTCAACCTTTTCGGACAGGCCAGATTCCTCATCCGAGGAGCTGTGTGAGTCGCGAGACTGTCTATACGCCGCTGGGAGGGCCCTCGACAGGAGCCGATGCATTGACATGGTTTTGATCTCGGAGGGCCGGTACAAGATGTGACACACATACTGACATATTGTACCTCGATTCTTGAAAGTGTAACGTCTTTTGACTGCTCTCTTATAATTCTGATACACGGCCGCTGGCCCAGCTCTATAAGTTTCTCCTGTAATTAATGAGACTTTCAACAATGTATGTACGCTTTGCTGAGACAAAGGCCACATGGCGGAAACGAAACCCAGGCGGGGACAGCAGGAAGAGCGGACTCTGCGCATGCGGTATCGCAGCAAATGCATCTTTTGCAAGGGCAGGCAACTTAAAACAGCCAAGTATTGCGGGGCGCCACCCCTTTTAAAGTCTCTCTTCTGTTCCCACTCCAACTCTTCCCTGAAGCCTGCACGAGTTGCACAGCTTGTACGAGTTTGCAGGAAGACAGGGTCCATGCCAATTGCCTGCTTTGCTCGCTGCATGGATAAGATCTCGCGTTCAACTTCGTTCAACGGAACCCGGTCACTTACAAAACGCTAACCGTTGCAACATATTTCAGATGCTTACGCCTCTTGCTTCCAGCACGCAGGGCTTGAATCTCTGTGAGAGGATTTGAAGCTTCTTTTCATCATGTTCCTGGCTACATCAACATTACCATGGGTCATCTCGAGTGGGAAGATGTGCGAGGACCCCAAGCCAATGAAGTTGGATATCTTTTCAGACGTTTCCGTCAGCTCGATCGCTGCCTGTGGTGCCGCTTGGCAGAGTGCTTCGCACGTCTCTAGAAGCCCGGCTGCTTGCAACAAACCAGGCCCATTTTCGTATTTAACAAGACTCCTCGTGCTTAATGCCGGGCACCGATTCTTGCTACAACCCTGTATATACATGGAACTGTCCAGACACTTGGCTGGAAGAGAGCTGGCATGGTTTGCCAAGGTCACGAACTATCATCCTCGCTGTCACCGTCCTGAGCCAAAAGGTTAGGTATCGACAACCTCGGACCTGGACAGCCTGGACAAGGCGCGGGCAGAGACGGGAGGCTTCGAGCGAAAAGCTGCTGCCATGTCGCGGTAGTGTGCATTGCGCTTCGACCTGACGCTTTGGCGGCAAGGCACCGAAGACAAGTGACCGGCATACGGCCTCCATGCATCTGTGCCGCTGCCTAACATCCATCCCGGACAGGAGCAAGCAAAGGAATGACCGTCCAACCTTGGTGATCACCCGAGTGTGTCTCCACCTGGCAAAAGCAACTCTCGAACATGTCGCTGCAGGGCAAGCGCGAAACGCTTGCGTCTGCCCATCTGCTTGAACCTGAGCCTCGACACTGTCAGCTGTCTTGTTTTGCAGGATCTAATTTGATCTAGAACCGCAGAACATCAGCGTCCTTGCTTGTTTGCAAAGCTCGTCAACAAGCTAATACGTCACAAGTGGCACCTTGAAGCTCACGGCGGCTTCTTGCGGCTCCGTAGGATCCATGGGGTTTGCTGCCGCTGACTTGTCCATGTCGCCTTGGGAGGCTCGCATGAGTTCAGGTCCCCTCAACCTTTGCTCTGCTTTTGAGTTTGGTACTCAAGCCTCCAGGACTGGCTCCATCCTCCCAACTCGAATGTCACAACCAAGCATCTCAGGTCAGGGGCGACTTGAATGGCCTCCAAGTTCTTGCTGCGGAGAGCTGCTGCCTGGTGCGTGACCGGACACAGCACCCAACCATCTGCAGGCGCGGCGCGTGGCCTCGTCATAGTGGGCACGCCTCTGCGCCAGGAATTCGGAAGATGGCAACGAAGTGCCGACTGGCGCGTCCTACAGTCCAGTAAAGATCTACTTTGCGGCAGGCTTTTGGCAGTGACACATGATGCCACTTCCGGTTTCCAAAGGATCCTCTCCGAATTGCACCGGTGGGCGACCACCCTGACAATCAAAAGCCACCGGGCAAAGCCACGAGTCACGAGGCCAGCTGAGACCAGGACTTCCATCGGATTTGGAAGCGCTCTGCTGGGTTGCCTCGGCTCCAGGCTGAGCCAACAGCGGCCACCACTCAGCACTCCGGGGATCCGGGCACGAAAGATGCCTGAGACCCAGCTTAACAGCAGGTGGGGTTTTGCAAGGCTTCGCGTAAGAAGCCACAAGCCACCTCGCATTCCTCCCCAGGCAAGCCGGACGAAGTCTCCTGTCTGAAAGGCGCAGAGCAGAGCCAACAATCGCCAGAGGCCCGTGGTGGAGTCCTCTGAGTCGCCTTCACGCTTGCCTGCACCGGAATTGATGCCATCTGACCTGCCTTTCTGACCTGAGACGACATGCTGTGAACTGTGCGCGGCAGAAAAAAATCGATCTAAACAATTACACTTGGTGCTCTGGCTCTGGCCATCCTCAGCACTCGTAGCTCTGGCCTTCGAGGAAAAAGCAGCTTCAGTAACCGAGGAACACCCCGTAAGCTGAGTTCTTGACGTTCTGTGCTTTGCGTTCCTTCTTGGCAGCTGCTTCCTTGCAGGTCATCTGCTGGCACACTTCATACGCCTGGGTTGCTGTCGCCTCGTCTGAAGTATCCGAATCTACGCTGCTGTCGCTGTCGGCCTCCTTCTTTCGGAAAAGGGATGGAACTGGGGCTCGCTTTTTGTGGCTGGCAAAAAGCCAGCGGAAGCTTCTGTTTTGGTTCTGCAGCGCAGTCCGCGGTCGTCTAAACACGAAAGAAAGAAGGCGGCTGTGAATCTATAGAATAACTTGGAGATGTTAGGACGCAAGTAAACCCCGTCAGAGTAAACCAAAGACAGACGCATTACGCTTGACCTGTTGACACACAGCAGGCCGTGTAGTTCACAAGGATGGGCATGGTTCGTCTTGGACAACTAACATGAACATGCATACTCGACGCCTCATGTGCATCATGCACTGACCTGCAGACGAACCGCAAGACACACAAATCTCAGATATGGTTGGCATGGAAGAGCCTGTACCCGCTCAGGGAAATACATAAAACAAGTTTGTTTGAAAAACTGAAACACAACCACGAAAGGCACTGACACCCGAAAACTACCTGCGAGGCGCTACTTTTCCGTCCAGAGCACATGGGCCTCCAGCTGCAACGGTCTCGATCATTTTATAGCAAAATGACGATGCGGAATGCTGGCTAAAGGCGCTCTTTCACACGAACCTCCTCTGGTGCCAGCTTATGCATCGAGGAAACTGGTCTTTCTGTCTGGCCATGGACTGCTTTCGCCAAACTGCTCGACTTTGTGCCGCTGCCAGCTCGCCGCAAAGCCCCTTCTGCATCACGTGGGTGAGGACCTGGTTGTGCGCCCACTTGGTCAAGCCGTCGCCCGGCATCTCGGAGCCCGGCACCCACCTGGCAAAGTTGCCGGCATCTGGCTCCAGCAGCCCTCGTAACTTCCAGCGGTCCATTCGGAAGTTCGGGTCGAGGAGCTATCCAACAAAACTCTCTCACGTAGTCCCTCTGCTCGAATGCTGTCGCCAGTGAACTTGCCTCCGCCGACATCCAGCATCTGACTACCCTCTGAATCTTTGTCCTGGCCGCTTTTATGATGCATATTGGCTCCAGTTCTGGTAGACCTGCCGGATCTGCAAACATCACCATGGCTCCACCCTGGCTGTCCCCGCTGTAGGCATGTCGGTGAGCTCGCAGTCGAACTTTCGCTCAGAAGATTGCGGAGGTTCGGAAGCTGCGTCAGTCTTACCTTTACAGGCGGATATCGAGGAGAAGACACGTTGGTTGGCAGACCATACAAAAAAGAACCTATGCATGTGGACAATGTGGACATTGGAGCAGGGAATGCCCGAGACCCCCGAAGGTTCACGCGGCCTTGCTGGCGCGGTTACAGGACCTACGCAAGTTCGAGCGGCGCTGGAGCGGGCGACAAGGAGCCCGACGAGGAGGCTGGGCTCTCTATATCTTCGCTCCGAAGGACCAACATCAGGACTCCCCGGACTCCCCATAAGTGGCCAACGCGTGAAGGTCCGCACCGGTCAGCGGAGAATGTGCGGAAGGCGTTGGAAGAGGAGGAGGAGGAGGAGGAGGGTGCCACCGGGTGTGACTACATCACATACGGGGCGCGGCAACGCAGCAACCTCGGCCCTACGACAAACGGTGGCCCACCTGCGTGTGACGTTCGGCATTTGTCCAATGACCGAGCGAGGCAGTTACTGGACGGAGCACCGCCATGCCCGGCTCCTTGCAACTCCAGCAGATCTGCACCGCCACGGAGACGAACAAGGCTTTGCCGAACAAGGCTTTGCAGCGAGCCGACAGGGCCAGGCAAGGAGCGGTTGATGCTATCAGGTAGGCCGCCGCCGTGTATGTGTTCGATCCCCAATGAGCCGCCGTGGCTCAGCGCGACGCCTGCGCCTGCGTCACTCCTGGAATTGGAGACTTCCGACACTTTGGAGCAGGGCCAGATCCGAGACCAGTTGTCCGCGCGCACGCAGAAACGACATGCCGAACATGCCCATGGTGTGACGGTCGTCGGTGTGAGGAGGTGGAAGCGGGCTCGCCGGGCTGCGTGTGAAGCCGTGCAGGATACGCTGCCATTCGACGTTTTTGGAGCTCTCCCTCTACCGCACAGCTGGCACGGCGGGACTCCAACCTTCAAACAGAAGAGGAAAACCGGGAAGGCCAGGGTCGAGCATATAGCTGGGAGGCTGGACCGGAAGCGGCTCAAAGCTGTGGCAAGCGCCAGGTGCTGGACTGGGTGTCCTGGAGTTGACGAAGTTTGTCGGGTGCACCGAGAGACTCCGCTGCGGAACCTGCTTCAACAAAGGCTCAAGACAGTGGCCACCACTGCTCCCGCGAACTCTGGTACGGTGGGTTCGCGCGCGGCGTTGCCCGGCTATTCGCTGCACTTCGGGGCAGTATAGGGAGTGCCTGCGGTGGAAATGAGAGCTCGAGTACGCGCACGAGAAGGTCACTGGAGTTGGAGGAGAGGAGCTGGCTGAGTCGGTGGTATTGCAGCTGAACTGTGGGGGGCTCGGCAGGGCCGCTACGACCTCGCCTTTGCGGCATTGTTGATCCAGCAGTTTGCGGGTCAATGGTGAATACTGCGTTCGTCGAAACGCCTCATGCAGATCATCTGGCTTTCTCCCCGTCGTCATCGATTCCACCCCGTCCTGAAAGCCCTTTCCACCAGGCCACTCATTGCGCCAGATTGGGCACCGGGAAGCCCTGTTCGCCATCCAGCTCGCTGGCCAAATCCACCATCGCCCTTGCATTTATCTCTGGTCTTGATCATGGCCTGTCCCACTTGTAAAAGCCGCGCGTGGTCCCACCAGGCTGTGCCAGACCTAGAAATCTTAGCCCATGGCCATGCTGGGGTCCAACCAAGAAGGTAGCTCCGGACTCCGGAAGACCCCGGCCCCCATCAACTAGGTAGCTCCAGCCCTCGATCCACCTGCTCAGTCGATCGGGGTTTCTGCCGGCTGGATGGCACGCTGCCGCTCTCAGACTTCCACCACTCCCGCCACGAGCGCTTTCTGCGAAGGTTGGGCTCGCTCACCCTTTCCTCACGGCCAGATGAAGGAGAAACTCACGAAGTCTTTGGTCTCCACTCGACAAACAGCCTGCGCCACTCCCGTGCCACCGGCACCATCGATTCGAAGGCTCTGGAGCGCTCAAGCCGTCCCGCTGCTCCCTCGCTTACTATCACCAAGTTCACTTCTCGCACGAAGGTTGCCAGCCTCAGTGTTGGCTCCCAAAGATACTGTAACAGCTCCCCTGCCCTCAAGATCGCCTTCACACACGGCAGTGTCCTTGCACAGGACTACTGGCTCCATGGCCTTAGCAAAGGCCAGCGCAGAAAACGCCACAAGCGGCCCACAACGGCCCCTGTCCACAGCAGCCCACCAGGCCCTGCTGCCAGAAGAATATGACAAGCGGCACAACCGAAAACTACCTGCGAGGTGCAGCGGTCTCATCTTAGCTTTTGCCGATGCAGACTGCTAGTTAAAGGCATGCTTTCACATTTACGTATAAGCTTGACGTGGATGGAGCTCCACTGTCGCTATTCGGGGCCTTCCCGGATTTGGTGACTTTGCTGCCAGCAGTAGGCCTTTGCGGCTCCGAGCATGTGGCTCAACAATCGAGCTTCTGCATCCTCCTAGAAAGCATTGGTCGTCTGGCAGGGAGTCAAAAGACTCCTGGCGGTCAAGCGTCTCCAAGTCGGCAATGCCCGGAGCTGGAGCTCGAAACGGCCTGTGCAACAGGATGTCTTGTGTCGACAACAAGGGACCCCGCCTCACCATAGCTGCCTCATGCATAGTGAAACTGCCTACCTCGGCTGCCGAAGCTGCGTGATCTGTCGCCGAGCTCATGTCGGGATGCCACTCTCGACATCTAGATTTCTGGCTGAAACCCCAATCCAGTCAGCCCGAACTTGCTGGAGGTATGGGACAGATTTTTTTCCTCAATGGCTTTGCCATTCAAGTTTCTTAATTTGCGAAACCTGCGGACTGAAAGAAGGCTATCCGTCACGCACTGAATCTCACCCTGAACACAGCGAAAAAGCATGAACAAAGCCCGTCCCTCAGCCCTAGGAACCGTCTGGAGTCTACCAGGGAGGGGTCCTGACATCTTGCCCAAGACCGTGCCAGTTGATGGGCAGACAGCAATAACAGCCCAAGTGTCTCGAGAGCTGCTACCGCCACTGCCGTCGGTGGCGAAAACGATTTCAGAGGGATTTGCATCGAGAAAACAGCTGTTACGGAAAATGCCTTCCTTTTGCACATAAGACATGTCCTCCTCTTCTTGGGGGCTGACTGCTAGTTGTTGTCTCTCCGTCCAGTACTTGGGCGGCAACCCACGCAACCAGCAGACCTCAAAACGACAATCACCAGTGAAAACTTGCCACTCAAGCAGGGCAGGAGAGACCTCAGCCAACATGACCGGGCATTCCCAAAACAGGTGCTTTAGGGTTGGCTTTGCACCACAACGGCTGCAGCGTTCGAGCATTCCGTTGTGACAGCTTGGGAGACTGCCCTCAAGGACGGCATATAAGGCAGGCAGTTTGGCAGGCGCGTGCTTCTGAAGGTAATGCAGGTGCTTCCTAGCAACATTGAAATCGAGGCCCTGCGCCGCACCCTGACCGCCTTGATGCCTGCTAGCACTGGCCCACAGATCATGCTCCTGATGCTCGCTAATAGTCTGAACGAGCTTAACAACCAGGAGGGGGTCTTCAAGCTCAATCGGATGGGATATCTCATCCGAGAGCGGGCACCCAGCCAAAATGCTGTGCTTCGGCTCAATCGCTTCACTAGCCATACACTCAGCTATTAATATGCGCTGCCCACTGTGAACAGGCATGGCCATGACCATGAGCAGGGCTGGGTAGTTGCGGTCCAAAGCGTCCTGCATCAGCTTCATGCGGTCTATTCGGTCATATGCATTTTGGAGGTCGACTAACAGACTGACCTGGTGCACTCCTGTGTGGCACAAGATCTCAGCTAACAGCTGTCGGCGGTGCGACGAAGTGAAAGTGTCACAGCCCTTCACAGCCTTGTCCCAAGGACTTTTGGGGTTGACCTCCTCCAGCCATCTCGTCAAGAGGTGCTGCCGCATATTCATCCACAGTCTGTAGATGACACTGGTTAAGCTGATAGGCCTCTCTGCCTTCACTGTTTTGGCCAGCAAAGCCACTGCAACGTGGCAAATGACTTCTGGCCATTGCTGCTGCTGCTCCGCTTCTTGCAGGAAAAAGACCAAACCTGAGAGGGCCTCATCAAGCAAGCGAGCCAGCTCTGCAAAACTCCAGCCATCTGGGCCTGGAGCTTTCCGCCCAACACTTTTGAGCGTCTCCTTGATCTGCGCGGTGGAAATCGGCTTGAGGGATAGCTGCTGGCCCTGAGCTGCCGTTGCGAAGCAGCGAAGTTTGGCCTGCTGCTGCCGCCTTCCCTCCGCTGATTGCTCTTCCCAAATGCCCACCCAAAACTCTCGCCTGCACTGTGCTCGCTCCTCATAGGGCCTGCCAGTGAAGGGCCGCAAGTGCACTTGGGCTTGCTTGTTGAGGTGGCTGTGCATCTGCTTGACGGAAGAGGTGCTCGCTTGGAAGTGCTGTTTCAACATCGCAGTTCGATTTTGGTACTGCTGCTGGAGCTGCGCCTGGATGCTGCCCTGCACAAGCTGTTTCAAGCCCTCGTTGCTAACGGCCAAGATCTGAAGCCCGTACTGGAAGGCCGGCAAGCTGAGCCCTTCGGCTGAGAGCTGTAACTGTAACCAGAACTGGCTGCTGGCTGGCGCCTTGAGGGCCGCTTGGTGGAAAAGAGTCTGCTGCAGGTTGGGTTGGCGGTTGGCATTCTAGCCGCAATGCATCATCAACCAGCCTTCTGAGGGTAGACCAGAAATTGAGTCCACTGCTATCCCACACTGCGGCAGGCGGCTCCGGCGGGATTCTGGGTTTAAGCTGCAAAGCAATGCGCCTGCCCCTTCCTGATATCCCCACGTCCGTGAGCACCGACTGCAAGTAGGTCTCTGCCTGCGCACTCCAACTGGCAAACTTGAGCATCATGGTCGACGGTGCTCCGTGCAGGTGCTGCGCCCTCATTGACAGCAAAATGCTGCCAAGGGAGCCGCGGGCCCGGTAAAACAGGGATCTTTTCCGGGCTGTTCAGGGTGAGAACCGGTCTCACCGCGAGGTCTCCTCGCAATTTGAAGGAGTCTATCACCGACTGCACCTTGTCAGGGCCCTGATGGTGCTCAACCAACAGGACAATGTCATGTGGCTGCTGTACGACAAAACTGGCGGCTTTCACCGACCAACTGGTGATGTTGCCGAAGAAGAGCGACACTTGTCGATCTGGAGCGCTGTGCTGCTTGCAAAACTGTTGCTGAGAGGGTGGCACGTCAAGTGGAAAACTGGGGCATGCTTCCTTCTCATCTGGAAAACGGTCTGGTGTGTGTTGAGCAAAACTGGGCGGCTGTTCACTGTCACACGCTGCAGCCTGACGACCCTGCGCATGGCATCCAAGCACTTCCGTCCATTACTGGCCGTCACCCACACCATGCGTCACCGTCGTAGTGGTCCGGGTCGTACGGCACTTCCACGTGCTCGCTGTCCTTCTTCCTCCGCTTGTGGGCCAACTCCGACGACACCGCCTGCGAGACCACGGTTTGGAGGGTAAGCAACTGCTCCTCGGTAAGGCTGGGTTGGAGCCTCGAGGAAGGCCTGGAGCTTGTCGTCTGGGTTCGCGCGCTCCATGTTCTCGTCGACCACAAAGGGCTCAAGGCTCAAGCTGCGGAGCCACAACTTGGCGGCCGTACTGCTGGACTGCCTCGTCCATGGATTCCTTTGCTTCCTCCAGGTCGCGCGGGCTGCCTGGATCTTACCCTCCAGGTGCACCTTCTTTTGTCCCAAAGCCCTGAGCACACCTGCTTTCGCTTTGATGGTCTTTGCGAGCCGCTGCGCCCGGCTCCTCCGCTCCGGGGACTGTGGCACCTTTGGTGTGAGCATCCGCGCCGAACAAATCTTTGAGTGGCGCCATTGCCGCTTGAAAATCAGGGAGCTGCTCACCCACAAGGTGCTCGACTTGCTGGATGACTTGCGCGACGAGCCCTTGCCATTCTGCACCGGCATCGGGTTCCCTGTAGCCGCGCTGAGGGGCCATGCTGACCCTGCGACTGGGGCCCCACTGCGATGGCAAAGGTGGCCACCAATCGGCAAAATAATCAAAGGGCTCCTGACGTCCAGGGGCTGGTGATCTCCTGCGCTGCTGCCATTGGCCCTGGCCCACAAAGGGCTTTCCACAGTAGCAGTGGGGCTTACTGTGGAGCCGGTCAGCCCAGAGCCAAGCGCCGCAGTCACGGCACACCACGTAAGAACGCCTTTGACCAACCATTGCATCTACAGGACTTCTTGCTGCTAAGCTCACCGCTCGAACCGCAACGTCTTGGGTATGGGACAGAGACTGTGTGCAATGTCAGATAAACCACACCATTGCGGGACTCCTTCTTCCGGAGAGCCTGCATCAGGACAGGGAGCACCGCGTGTCGAAGCTTGATACCCTAAGCTTCAGGTCTGTCAGACAGGTCAGACCTTGACTGCCGCAAATTCGTTGTAGTGCTTTGCTCGCCTTGCCTCAACAACACTTGGGAAGCCAGACAAGAAGGCGTTTCAAGATCATTGGGATCCTTGAATTCAGATGTCGAGGCTTTTTGCTGGCCTTCGTCCTGCCACAACACGAAACAAGAAGAGTTGGTGCTGTCCGTGCTGCGGCATCCTCTGGGAGGCGAATCTTGCTTGGGACACTTTTGGTCCCGGGCCTCCCAAGGAATTTCAGTGCCAACAAGAACTGTGCCATGCGCTGCCATGCTCTGCCTGGATGCCTCGCCTTCCCTGGTCGTCACCTTCCGTCCGCGTTCTCTACAGAGCTCAGGCGGGGTGGTTGCTGGCAGGGGTGAGTGCATATTGTGTGCGCGCCTCGCCCTCCGCACTCTGAGACGAGTCGCGCCTCTCGATCACCGGCGGTCTCGAAGAGTCAAAGCTGGAACAAAAACCACTCTTTGGCACCTCTCGCCGCTCTCAACCCACTGGTTAAGGCGATTGGCCAGCGCAGCCTGGCGAAGGCAAGAAATTCTAAACGCCTCCGGCACCACATGGGCTCTCCGCGTGCCATCGAAGTTGGCGACGTGGCGATCCTTTCGGGTCGACAAGGCGGCGAAGGCAAGTAAGCATCGACAGCCGACATGTCTCCTCGTCTCATCGTCCTCAGAAATCTCCGGATTCTTATTATAGTTTCGCTTTTCTCCCTGGGACGATTCACTGCAGCAAAGCTGCGACGAGCTCTTCATGTCGTTTGGAGGAGGAGGTCGACGTCGAAGGTGCCTCAAGACACTCCCGATCTTTCGCACTGAGTCGATTGCATTTCTCTCGCACCCGAAATGATAGAAGTCGTCTGCAAACGCAAGGCCCCCACGAAAGCCTCCTCCTCCTCAGAGCAATTTCAACAGGGGTGAACCCCTTCGAAAAGTGCGTTCTGAAGAGTGCCGCTCAGTCCCAGGCTTCACTCGAAGATTCAGGGCTGCGAATGAAAGGAGTGTCAGGCCTGATACATGGACCCATGTCCGACTGCAGGTCTCTCGATTATCTGCTGTCTTTGGCTCCTTTCTTCTGTCCGTGGCCGGACATGTTGCTTTAACAACTTTCACATGTAATTATTCATGCAATCATATCCATGCTCATATTTTCTACATGTGAACATGTACACATTTAGAGAGGGACATACTTACATGCATGCATTCATACGTTTACTTATGTACGTACATACATATATACATACATAAAAAACATCCATACATACATACATACATACATACATACATAGACCTACGTACATACTACATACATACAGACATGCGGAGGGAACACGATCGCGGAGGAGGCTCCAGGCTCCGGCGAACGCAAGGCGCGGGAACAGGATGGTGCACACTGCTCAAAGGCACAGGCTCGTCGATCTTTTGACGAGTACCACGCTCCTTCCCGGATCAAACAATCCGACCTGCTTTGTCAAGTCTGTCCGACCTTGTCGTGCTCCGCGATGCACTGCTCATCCCAGTGCACGTGAGCATTGTCTCTCTGCGGCCTGGTGAAGCTGGGCAAGGGCCCAAAAGGCCGAGGGTCGGCTAAAACGGCAAAAGCCACTGCGCCTCTCGCGTCGGTCCTTGTACAGCAGTCCACGAACGGCCGGAGCTCTCTGCTGGCTTGCGTCCAGAAACGCAAGGTCGTGGGCCGCAGGTGTGTACCCGGTCAGCGCGTCATGGCTCGCACAAGCTGAAGCCATGAAAGAAAAAAATTGGTGTGAGACATTTCCCCTCGAGCGAAAAAAATTCTGAGCCGCCAAAACGAAACAGCATGCAAGATGAATTGCGGAGGAACACTGCTCGAATGATGCACAGTGCTCTGATCAACTACACGGACAGTTTTCCGCTTGCTTTTGCAAGTATATGCCAAGCACGTCTCACGACAAGGCAATGACACCACCTCACGACTCAGCCGTCGTGGCTGGCACGCTAGATTCGTTGCCGGAAGGTCCCAGTTCATCCTGAAGGCCTCATGGCGACTTGATCGTTTTGAAACTTTGGAGTCTGCACAATCGGAATCTATCGACAACTTGAGTGCGACGCTATTCAGAGGTTCCATGCGCTCTTTCTCATCGGCCTGCGAAAGAGCACCTTCCCGCAGCCAGACTGTGCCAGCCAGTTACGCCTCCAACTTTGTGACGATCTTCGATTGAAGCTCCGTCACCTGCACCAAGGCATGGCTTCGGCGTCGGCGTTGCGAATTCGAAAAGCTCGGCCTGGCTGGAAATTCGTCGCAGCGGCTCGCGCAAGCCAGTAAGCGATGTCTGGTAAGTGCCTGGTCTCTGAATGGGAAAGAGCTGGGGCCGGGGGCGGCTCAGAGCCGCCTGCCTAAGCCGAGTCTAAGCCGCCTGTGGGGCCTCTCAAACTCTCAGCTGAGCGTTGGACCCATCACATCCACGAACTTAGCGGCTCGTTGCTCACCCTGAAAGAAGAATCGAACGCCAAGGCAAAAGCCAAAGTGAGGTTTTTCGGGGAGCCATGTCAACTTGCGGTGTGCCTTGTCTGCAACCTCCTTGTACTGCTTCATGACGCGGTCCATGTCGTTGTGAGACTTGGAAAGCTCCTGAGAGGCCCTGCTTCTACGGTCGTGGCAGAGTCAGATATCTCCTGCCTCGAAGGAGACATGCAATTGAGCCTGTGGCAGGGCTAAGGTTTCTGAATGTCTTGGATGCTCCTTAGATGCACCTGATGCTCCTTGCTTTCCTTGCTGGATTCCTTCGCTTTGTCCTAACATGGCAAGTTTGCTTCAGGAAGCCAGGGCCTTTCATGCGATGTGTCCTCTGGCTTCCCAGGGGCCTTTGCTGCAAACACAGTGCAATCACGTAAGACGATACGATACGGGGGGGGTTCCTATGGAACCGAGGCCCGAGCTTCGGTAGTATCAGTTTAAGCTGAGCGGCTGGGCTGTCTTTCGCAGGGCTCTCAGTCTTCGATTCGTCCCCGGTCGGATCCCGAGCCAGAATCTCCGCGTTCTCTGCCTCCTTCTCCCCACTTTCAGAGATCTGTTTTTCCCCATCGGCCTGATCATGAGCCACTCTCTACACAATCGCACCTTATGTTGGCATGCAAGACTCGCTGGGCTTCTGGTCTTAAGGGAGAAAAGCCGGAAAACGTCGTCAGGTCATGCAGGATCTAGGGCTCCGTTTTGGGCTTGGCGCTATCCACCTGGGCGGGTTTCCCTGTGCCTGCGTGCCACTGCCTATCTGGATCTTGGAGGCAGCTGCGGTCTCCAAGTCCCCGTTCTGGGCAGAACCATTTCCCACTGCAACCCGCACGAAAACGCGATAGAATCACAAGAGCCTTCAAAGCATCACTGATCCTCTGCAACTCAGCCTGCGAATTGCTGACTGCACAGAATCCTCTTTGCCGACACATGAGCAGCCTTGTCGATGACAATGGGGCCTAAGCAGTGCGGAGCAGGCTGCAAGCCATGGTTCTCGGCTCGCAAGCTCAGGGCTCAGGGACCCTAGCCGTCGTCGTTTCGACGCCCCTTGACGAACTCTCGCTCAGGTCGCACTGCCTTTTCGAAATGCTCGGGTTTTAGGTGGCCTTCAAGGCTCTGATTGCAAGCCTCGACATTCTTGCAGGCCAGCATCCATACTGCAACGATGCAGGGCCTGACATGGAGCGTCTGCACAGGCGGACTCGAACAAGGTTGGAACACCTCCACATGTTCCCAAGTCCGCCAGAATGATGGTGAAAGAGTATTGCAGCTGGACTTCAGAGTGCAGAGTTGAAACCTGCATTTCGTAAGTGTTTTGCTGTCTTCACTGTTCGAAGCACAGCATCTGTGGTTCGCAAACAACTCCTGAGAGCCGGGTGTGGCGAGCAAGCCAGGAAGGATGTCAGAAACGTTCCGCGAATTACAACCAGCGCCAAATGCAAGGGCGAGTGCCGTGGCACTTTTCGAGATCACACTATGCCAGTTCACATCAAGCTTCTTCGCTGTACACATGCATCTTCAAATCGCAACCGGGTTTCGCACTCTTCCTCAAACGATCGAACAACAAGACCGGAAGCCTCACTGGCCTGTGGATATCGCCCGGTGGCCGCCGCTGAGGATCGAGACGCAAGGACGTGTAATTATGTAAAACGTTAAGCCGCTGCAAGGTGGAAAGTAGTAGTGCCAGGCAGGATCCACAGTCAAATGCTTCGGTTTTGCTGGAGCGCACTCGGATAATTCTGTCTGTACAAGTCGCACTATACCTAGGAAGATTCGTGCCACCACAGGAGTTGCCCCTGGAGGCCCTGGATTGGAAGCACCAGCTACGGCCTTGGCTGCATAAGGTAGAACCACCTAAGAACCGAGCAACTCAGAATTACTTAGCAGGCTCACATCTTCCGCCACTATTGATCTGAGGCCAGCAGCAGATCTCAGGCTGTCTTGGAACGATTCCGCGTCACGGCTTCCAGCCATGGGTTCCGCAAACACTGGGCGCGAAAGGCTCTGGCACGAAAGACTCGTAAAACGATAGTCGCCGAAAGCTGGCGCCTCGTCCGGTGTGCTTCGTTGCACGGGGTCCACGCGCAGCATCGCTGCCAACAGCGTGGCCTCTGTCGGGTATGTTCAGGCAAGCAGAAGAAGCGTATCTTTCAGCATGGGCTCCTTTCCCTCTCTGCCTCCTCGCTCTTGCCTGGAGGGCCGCGCGTTCCACCTTTCCATTGTTGGAGCAAGTTGGCCACCTGATCTTTCTGCACACTTCTTGCCAACAGCCCGAAACTTCAAGAAGAGAGCATCCAGGAGCCACGCGCCATGCCGACGAATGAAGGAGAACGAGGGATCCGAGTCGAGTGCTGTTGCCCAAGGTGGCTGCACAGGGAATCGCGAGAAGAGGAATATTGAGCGTTGTTCTTACCTTCCTGTTCAAGATACGGCAACTGTTCCTGCCTGCCTTGCTCCTTCCCTCCTTCCCTCCTTACTTCCGTCCTTCCTTCCGTGCTTTTTGTCTTTTTGTCACTGTGGCTCTGTCTCCGTCTCGACGTGTCTCTCGCTCTTGCTTGCGTGCTTCCAGCCAGCCCTGAGGAACCCCCCCCGTATAGGGTGAGCTCTGATTTGGAATGGATGGGCTCGGTCTTTACAAGGGAATCTGGTGCCCCTGGTTTGCAGGGGGGGGTGCTGGGTCCCCCTTTTTCAAAAAAATAATGGTGCAGCACAGGTCAAAGGACTGGTCGGGTTCCCCATGTCACTCCTGGTCGGTGGCACCCGAGCTGTTGTACAGCAACAAGGCTGTAGGTAACAGACATAAGACAGTGAGGTTCAAGCTTTTGTCGGGTGCCACGCTTTCGGGTGCCCTGCCTTTTACCTAAGCCCACCTTGTCACCCCTGCCTCACACCGAACGGAAACCTGATCCCCGCAGCAGCAGTGCCTGTGATCTTCCGCTCAACCCTGAAGCCTTATACGCAAGTACTCCCATCTTCCCTCTCTGAAGCAGACAGCAGGTTTTTCTTGGAGGGCAGATGGGGTAAAGATCTACACAGAGAGGCAGCCGTACAAAATGTGGGCCAACAGGGGCAGGAGTAGGTTACTTGGACGAGTGCTCCCATCTTTGCTCGCCCGTCTCTCGGTCGGCTAGTACTGTCACTGAAGCCCGACCTACCTGCGTAACCCTACCTGACACCGAACTGAAGCCTGATCCCCCACTGTACCTGCGACCCTGAAACGTCTCTTTCTCTCTCTCTCTCTTCCTTTGCTTCCTTCTGCGGGAGATAGGTCTGCTCTCCCTCTCTCTCTGTCAGGCATGTGCGCATGCCCCCGCGCACGTGTGCGCACCGGTCTTGTCGTTGGTGTGACACACCGCCGGTTGGAACGAGGCTCTGGCTTGCACCGTCGCAACCCCCACCCTGAACACTAGTTAGAACTTGAAACCGCTAGGCCTCGTCTTGTTCCGGACTGCAATCTACTGCCCCGCAGCTAGGTGCGGCACTAGGGCATTCGCCCTCGTTGTGGCACGGCCCCCTTTTCACACTGAAACACGTTCCCCGAGCACTGCTCAACACAGGTACAAAGTACATATGCTCATGCATAACGCCGCAGATTACTGGGGCCCCGGCCAAGCAGCTACTCTGTGTGTTCCGTTGCTAGTTCTGTCCCTTTACCAGACACCCTGCATCCTACAGCTATGCTCTGCAAGGTCCCCCTACTACAAGGCAACCTAGCAACTGCAGCAGCCTGGTTTGCAAACCGTTTGGCTTGTTCCCCCGGCACCTGTCACAACGGGAGGCACTCATATAGTACATGCCGCTCAGTTCAGGCTTGTCGACGGCGTTTCAGCGGCGGTCTTTCAGAAGTTGCTTTCGGTGGTGGCGTCGCCCCCGCTGGAAAGTGACGCTCTCTACTTCCTTGGCCTTGTGTTGTACTCCCCCGGCCTCGTGTAGTCATATCGGCTTGCTGGGCTACACGAAACACATTGGACGCCAGGCTACCTCGAGGGAGTGCAGTGGAATCCCCCGATGCTCTCTCTCTCTCTCTCTCGCTCTTTCTTTCTTCCTGCGGGCCTGTGAAGGGGTTTAAGGTCTCTCTCGATCTCTCCCTCCCTCCTCTCCGGGCATATGGACCGGATCAAGGTCCCCGGGCATTTAGCCTCTCTCTCTCTCTCTCTTTCTTTCTCAATCTCTTTCTTTCGCCAGGGCTGTGGTGTAGGGGTTACCCCCTACACCGCGCGCGTCAGCGCCCCCGACTGGTGCGGGACGCACATGTTACACTCTGCCAACGACTCTGGGAGTTCGAGTTTCGAAGCTTCCCTAGGCGACTGGAATACACCCGATGAATTGCGACTGCATGCCACAAGATGCCATAAGAGGGAAGTGCAGGCTTTATCCTCGTCGGTGTATTCAGGATCGTCACCTGTGCAAGGGGGTGTTCCCCTCGTTGTTTGTCTTGGCAGTGTTGACTCGAAATGGTTTACACTGCTTTGGCGTGCTAGGCTATATGGCAGGCAGACAAGTGGCGGGCTAGCACGCCCGTATTTGCAGTGGAGTTTGTCTTCGAAAGAATGCGCAATCGAAGAGGCAACTGGCGGCCCCCCCTTTCTCAATCTCTCTCTCTCTCTCTCTCCCTCTTTGCTTTGCTCTGGGGCATGAGCCAAGGGCAGTCCCCTTGACTCGCGCTTCAGCGCAACCCCATCCTCCCTCTCTCTCTCTCTCTCTCCCTCTTGCGTGCGGACAAGGAGGGCAGCACCTCACGCGCACAGTGCCTTTCTTTCTGCTGGGCTTAGGGGTCACGTCACAATGTCTCTCGCTTCTTCTGCAGGGCATGATGGGCGTTCGAAACGAAGGTATGTATATTTAACACTGTTATGTAGCCTACAGTAGTATTTCCAAGGTTCACAAACCGTTGACATGGCTTTCACTTGACTGGGGTACTTCGGTCTTTTTGCAAATTCTCTCCCTCTCTCTCCCGCTCTCTCTCTCTCTCTCTCTCTCTGTCTCTGTGTTTCTCTTGCTTGCACACAGCCAAAGCACAGCACGAGACTGTGCCCGCGCGTGTCCGCGCACTGGTTTTTTTTTAGGAGTGCCAAGCGCTGCCGACTGTCTTTCTGTACAACTGGAAAATATGCGAAGCGCGCGTAGGCGCAGTACTCAAGCGATCGCCGAAGAGCTTGTTTTTCTGAAGCATTTGTTTGAAGCCTAAGAAATCCCTTCTATGGTCCTTATATTGGGCGGAGTGGTCTAGGTAGTGGTTCAAGTATTCTAACGCATGTGAAGAAACTAGTTCGAACCAGTACCTTGCGGGATGGCCTCTGTGCCTTGATTTAGTAAAATTAATGCGATCTTTGTATCCGGGGGAGAATACTACATGATGTTGGGGGAGGTGTGGCGGAGTAGTCGTGGCTTGTATAAGGAGCTTGAACTGTTGCGATAGAAGGGTTTGGGAAGTGATGGGATGTTTTCCTGAATTTTCCCATACGGTTTTGTTGGGGATCCGGGAGTAGTATGAGGCTTTGATGTTGATGGCTCTTCTGAGGTATCTAAAATACCAACCGTCTATGGTTCGGAAGTGGTGTTTTTCAAGGGTGAGAGTTTCCAAGGCGTACGTATATACTGGGACGATGCAGGCGTGGAAGATTCTGGATTTTACTGGGCGGGGTAGTCTGCTCTGCCATACATGTTGGAGCTTTAGGAAGGCCGCGTGTGCTTTAATAGACCTAGCTGCGATTGCGGCTTTGGTTGGCTTGTCCCAAGTAACCTGTGATCCTAAATACTTGGTTTCGGAATTTAAGGGGACAGGTGAGTTATCTGCGTAATGAAGTTGACCTGGTTGAGTGGGGTGGCGGAGTAGTTCGGTTTTCTCTAAGTTTAGCTGCAGTCCGTAAAGGGTAGCTTCTACCTGGACAGCTTTCAGAATCTCCTCTAATTGTGCGCCCGTGACGCCCATTAGTAGAGTATCGTCCGCATACTCTAGATCGTAAATGGGCTTTCCTACCGACCATGTGTTTTGTGGAACGCCATGGGTTCGAAGTCTAGCGTCAACGTCTGAAAGGAGTACTGTCATTACCATGATGAATAAATAGGGGCTAAGTGGGCATCCCTGCCGAATCCCTGTGTGCGGAGTACCCCAGTGCTTTGTACCATCAGGAGCAGAGGTACAAAAGGTAGGGCAGGTGTACATATCCTTAATGACTTCGAGGTAAACGGGGTGAACCCCAAGGCGGAGTAGTGCTATATGCATAGATTCATGGTCGATCTTGTCAAAGGCTTGCTTCCAATCTAAAAACAGCAACTGAAATGGTTGGCCTGTTTTGGCGGAGTAGTCTTGGAGGCGGCGCAGGATGAAAAGTGGTTGCGTTGTTCCTTTGTTTCTGCGGAAGCCGAACTGCGTGTGGCGGAGTGAGTGGTCATGCTCCTCAGCTAGTCTTTTCTGAAGCATTGCTGCGTAAATTTTATAAAAGACGTTAAGGAGGCTGATAGGGCGATATGAGGCAGGGTCTGAGGTGGGGCCTTTACCTTTGTATATGCTGACTACAAGGGCCTCTTTCCATGCTGCGGGTATTCTACCCTGACGTAAGCAGGCGTTGTAAAGGCGGAGTAGCTGTTTTTCCCCAAAGTGATCTAGCAGTTTGATGGAGTCGGCTCTGAGGGTATCTAACCCTGGAGCTCTGCTTTTGCGCAGCTGCTGGATAGCTTCGGTTAATTCTTCATGTGTGAATGAGCAGGGCGGAGTGGTAGGGGGAGGTTTGATCTGCGGAGATTCAGCGAGAAGTGTTCTTTCTTCTGCGGTGACCGTAGTTTTTCCCCATTGTTGTTGGTCGAGGTGGTCCCGAAAGGTTTGGTGGGTTTTGTGCCACGGTACTGGTTTGCCATTGTGTTTGAGCCTGGTGTGTCTGGGCTGGAATCCTTTTTTGAGGCGTCGAGCCTTGGTCCAGACTGCTGTGTGGCTGAGGTTAGTATCCTCTAGAAAAGAGTCTCTGAGCCAGTCCCTTTTGAGTTTGCGTGCTTTGCGTTTAAGGGCTTTGTAAAAAGCGATATGTTCGGGGTCCAGGTTGGCGCGCAGTTGTTTGGCCTTGGCTATGTCGGCTGCTAGTTGAGGAGTAATCCAGGGCTGTTTGGGGAGATGTTCGAGAAGGGGGAGGGTGGAGCGTTCGGCGGCTTGTAGGGAACTGATTAGGTGGGCTGAAAGCTCATCGGTTGATTGCGCTAGCGCTGGCGGAGTGGTGAGGTTGAGGTTGCTGGGGTGTGCGAAATGAGGGAGCGAGGATCGCCCTCCTGTCGGGCGTGATGCGGTCTTGCCGTTTTCTGCGAGTTCGTCCGCGCGTTCATTGTATTCGTTGCCGCTGTGACCCTTGATCCAATGCCAATGTACGGAGTGTTTGGTTTCTAAAGTTGTGCAGATGTCCTTTGCTATTTTAACCATTGTTTTGTGACGCTGACCGCGCATCATATCTGCTGCCCATTTGCTGTCATAGTGAAACGTTATAGTTTGTGGCGGAGTAGTCAAAGAAAGAATGTGCAAAGCCGCTTCCATTAAAGCACTTAATTCACCTGTGTTGTTGCTGCCGACGACTGCTCCTAAATAGTATACTGAGCGCGTGTCCGTGGTGACCGGACCGTGTGATGTGGCTATTTCCTCGTCGTCTTCTATGACAGCGTAACCCCAACCTGCGGGAGTAGTAGCCGAACACCTGCCGGAGGAACCCGAGCCATCTGTGTAAATTTCCCAATGGGAAGAAGAAGTGGCGGAGTAGTCTGGGGAAGGGTGGCCCATAGCTACACGGAAGCTTTGGTTGAAATGTTTGCGTTGTTGTGGGGTGACTGCGGAGTAGTCTCGCTTAGGGGGCAGGAGGACTGGAGGCGGGCGGGCGGAAAGCTTAACCCGTATGGTGGATTCTAGAAGGTAATGATCACTGGGAAACCCTGATTTATGGAAGGCTTGGCAGGATAATACTGTGGGTAGCCACTTCTGTCTAGTGACCATTCTGTCTAGGGATTGAAATCTCAAGGGGTCGACCTGTGGGCGGAGTAGCTGTGCCGGTATAGGCCATGAATCCGTAATGTAGTCTCTGATGTTGGCTGCGAGACAGAGATTGTCTGGATCTGCTTGAGGGAGACTATATATTTTATCCCAGAACTGGGTCCATCCTATGGGGTCGCTAGCAAATTGGAGCCAATCTGTTGGGGGCGGGTGCTTATCTCGATAAGTGACATGCTTTGTAAGGTTGGGCTGTTTGAAGGTTAAGATGTCCTTAAGTCCCTCCCCTCTAAGGAGGTCGGCGTAGTAGCGTCGGTTGCTGCCTTCTTCATTACGAATGTGTAGAGGACCTTTACCGTACACATAAGGACCTAGAAAGTCGGTTTCATCCTTGTAGCGCCCTTGAAGTCGAACGTTGAAGTCCCCAAGAATATAAACTGGTTCAGGTTGGGGGATGTTACTGACAATGTTTTCTAAGTGAGTCCAAAAGGGGGCTTTGCAGGTTTCCTGATTCCGTTTGTTGTGGGGGGCGTAGACTCCAATGAAGTGTTTGTCTCCAGAGCTAGAGCTAAGAACTACTTCCAGGATTCTACTGCCATGTTGTGTGATGCTTTTCAGGAAAGGTAGGGTGCGTGGTGGTAGGACTGCGGTAACTCCCCCGTACTTGTCTTTGTTGTTACCGTTAACTATAAAAAGGTGTCCTGAGGATTTATATTGATGGTATGTGGTGGCGTGTGTTTCGGAAAGGAATAGTAAGTCCAAAGATCTATCCCTAACCAATCCTAAAACAGCTTCATGTTTCAGTAGTTCTGCCATTCCCTGAACATTCTGAGTTCCTACCCTCAGGGGGGTTCCATATGGGAGTGGCGGAGTAGCTTGCGGAGTAGTCTGCGGCTTTCCCTGAAATTTGCCCTTCGACTCTCTCTTGTCCACAAGCGCGCGAAACAATTTAGCCATTTTGTGACCTCTTCGGCGAAAGCTTTGTACTGCTTTCAAGGACGCCCCCCTCCTTACCAACGCGTTGTCCGGCGCCGTTGGCAATATAGTTTCCTTCAAGAGCTTACGCCATTGGCGGTAGTGGCGTCGCCGCTCGCGGCGTACTCTGGTGCCCCTTCCTAAAGAAGGAATGTTGGGAGGGGGGGGGGTGGGGCAAACACTCTTTGTTTGCTGCCGCGGCAGCTCCCGGCGTGCCTCTGGGAGGCGGTGTGGCCTTATCCTTTACAAACGAATTCGATGAATTAAAAGGTCTGCGGGGGTGGCGTGTGCCAGTAAAAGTGCGGAGTGGTCTGTGGGAGAAGAAGTGTTTAACACCGTCCTGTCCCTGAAAAACCCTCCTTCGACCACTTCTGAATTTAGGTCGGGGGCCTAAAGGAATATTGGGCTGTGAGGCTGGGGTCGCTCTAAACTCCAACAGGAATTCCCTTGAAAGCTTGATTTTATCAGGGCTCAAGGGATTCGTGGGCGCGTCTTGCGGAGTAGTCGGGATGAGGTTGTCTAGCAGTAAGGTTGTGGGAGGATCGTGGTTGCCGTTAAGGGAGTGTTGCAGTTTATTACGTAGGCATTGGAGTGCTCTCGGAAGGCCGCCTAGGCAGTTAAGCACCGATAAACTAGTGGAGTATACAATGGCTGCGTCCCCTATGACAATGGGGAGTGTGCTCCTATTTAAGGCAGTGTAGTAGTAAACGGCAAATACAGCAACACAGTAAAGTCTTGCTATATACCAAAGTTGAGGGAATTTAGAGTGGGCGGAGTGTTTGCGTGGTTTTCTCCTATGCTCCTTACGCCTTATAGGTTCCCGGTTCCAACCTATTTGTTGCGGAGTAGCCCTCCAATCGGCGATCGCTCTGAAAAAGAAGGTGCAGCCGCGAGGTCTGTGTCCAGGGATCTTTGGCGTAGTAGCGAAACTAGAACCAAACACTAAACCAAACTTAAAAGCTGAGGGTCTGGGATTAGGGTACCATGCTTCGGATGCCCTGGGAAACTGGGTCGCTCGACCCGAGGCCTGCCTGAGCCGGCGGCGGAGTAGAAAAATTTCAAAGGCTCCGCGCTCTGGCTCAATATAAAATTTCAAAGGGGCGGCCTCGAGGAGCAACTGCCTCCACTGCCTGGCCACCAAAAGGTGGAGCGGAGTAGCCAGGGTGGAGTTCTCGCGAATTCTCGGCGACTCTTTTCAGAGGCCGTCGGAGTTGAAAGAAGCCCCCTCTTGAGGAGTAGCCACAGCAGGTGCCCCTTGGTAAGTAGCCTGCTTGTAGCTGCCTACCTTGGAACTGGTCTCTTTGAACTTGTCGCAGTACTCATCCCATACAAAAGCGACATCCGAGACCTTAGAAATGTACAGATCAATTGGGAAGGGATTGAGCTGGGCGGAGTAGATAAGAGGGGCCGTCCAGTGCCGACCACCCTTCCCAACACTAATGCCCTTGGAGCTGCCTTTGGCTGCTCCCGCGGCATTCTTAAAAAGATCCCTCTCAGCAACGTCCAACTCGTGTTGCGGGCCGAAAACCACCTTGTTCCAGCAGTAAGTCCAGATGCTGGGCTCATCGGTCATGAGCTCAGCTGGCGGAGTAGCATTGAGGATCTCGAAGAGGTCCGTGGTGATCTCGAGTGTGCCCTGGAGCTTGTCGTCGGAGGAGTAGTAGTGGAGCCTTGCCATCGCCTTGATCTGTGGATCGAAAGCCCTGACCTCCTGTGGAGCCATTATGGTCAAGGTTTTCCACAGGATAACGACCTGAGAGGGCTGCCCAGACTGCACATTGAGGGCCTGCAGGATAACCCGAATGGGTATCTCGAGCTTTCGTTGGAATTGTGGTGACGATGGTGTTGCTCGAATGTGGTGGCCCCGAATAGGAGTAGACCCATCCTGGTAGAGGGGTACTCCAGAAGACCCTCCATGGTGCTCCATGAAAGCACGGCGAAGGTCCCAACTCTTGAAATGGATCAAAGTAATATTGCTCCATTTCCCCTCTCCTGCTGGCGGAGTGGACGGGTCTGTGGTAAGGCAGTTCAGCCAAACCTTGTCGGCGGAGTCGTCGTCCAGCTTGTAGCCTCTCGTCTGCAGGAACTGTCGAACTGCCGTGACCTGCTGTAGCAACCAGGTGACCATGTAGAGCCTGTCCTCTGGTGGCATAGTGTTAGACCACCCTGTCAGGATGACGACCAGTGCCGCCTGCTGCCTTTGCGTGGTACGATTTTCCGAGACCATCCAGCTCAGTTCCTTGCTTTGGCGGAGTAGACGGTCGTCGAAAGCCACCAAAGCATGCTCAACCTGGGTGATCATATTGTACAGCTCTGGGCGTAGTACTGCGGTGTGGTAATGGCGAACCGTCTCCAGAACCTGTTGCCGCGTAGTAATAGCCTCTCCCAACCAGCGCTTCACATTGGCCGGGTCGTTGGCCTCCACTCCTGCTGCAAAGGCCGTGGCCTGAATAGAAGCCTCCTGGTCGAGCGGAATGGGCTGAAAAAGCGACTGCCGGCCTTGCGGAGTAGTCGGGGTGTTCTGTGCACCTCCTACTCCCATAGGTCCTCCCGGCGTGCCCATCGACGACATAGAGGGCGTTGGCGGTCCTCTCTTATTGGCGCGCCTCTCCTCAAAAAACAAGGTCTGCGTGGCGGAGTAAACCGGCTGCGCCGTGAGCTCCGCCTGCTCGCTGTATTGGCGCGATGCTAGCGCCAACTGACGCGCCAACCTCTCCTGCTCTGTCCGCCCCGACATTGGCGTGCGGAGTAGCGGGGTAGCCCTTTGGGAGCCCGCTGATCTCTGAAGGGCGGAGTAGCCCCGAAGCAAAAACTGTGAAACTAGAACGTACCATGCCAAGCTTGCGAAGTACATCCTGAAAAACCACCATGCACATGCGAAAGGACTGTAAGCCGAGACGCCTCCGCGCACTGGTTGGTCTATTGCGTTTCTCTCTCTCTCTCTCTCTCTCTCTCTCTCTCTCTCTTTTGCTTGCTTGCTAGGGGTTTGAGTTTGAGGGCGAACCTTCTGGCCCGAAGACATCCCGCTGGCTCGCAACTCCGCGGGTTAATTCCCCACCTGCAGGCGACACCCAGCTGAAACCCACCTGCAAAGCCATGCATCAAGGTCATCCGGGACCCCAGTGAATCCTGTCTTTGCTCCAGTCTCTCGGGCGGGCAGAACAGGAGGTAAAGCAGGCCTAAAAGGACAGAGCGCTCGCCCTCTCTCTCTTGATGAACAGCATTACAACTCGCAAGGATGATGCCTTGCCGATAGCCAGAACGAAGGCACAGACTCCGCAAGCAAAGAGGTCTGCAGGCGCCACGGCGTAGCCTCGCCAAAGCATCTCATCGGCTTGCATGGCAGCTCGCTCGCAGGGCTCGAACTGCACATGCGGAATCGTCCGAAAGCTCAGCGGACTGAGGCCGAAGTGAAAAACACACATGGTATCTGGCTGCTTTTCTGCTTACGCACATGCAGCCACTCTTAAAAGCTAGGCCAGGGCTCGCTCGCATCAGGGCGCTTTGCCGGTAGTCGGCAGTAGGGTAGGGCACGCGACGAGTAGCATGAACGTCAGCAAATGCATTTGCAGTCTGAGCTCCGGCTTCTGCGCTCGTGGTCTGCATTCGGGGCTTTGGGCTTAGGCTTCGTGTGTCGCACTGTCACGATCCCATTGCCTCAAAGTTTCTCCAGGCATTCCCGTGAGCTACATTCAACAACATCTATAAGTATTGCAAACCGCTATGCACCTCTTATCACACCGATAGTATCTCAAGATTGAGGGAACCTCCCACCTCCTCCTTCTCACCAGGTCCGGCTGCTGTTTGATGCGGAATCCCGCGACAGATTCAGGGATTTCATGTACCCGACAGTTGCTTGCCACGAGCATCAACATTGCCCCAGTCCGTGCGACTGCGCCACGCGTTCTGAAAGCAACCTTAAAGATCTTACCCTTTGGGGATCCAAGGCCTCAGCCCTGCCCCCATCTTGCAGCCCGTCGCTCACACCCAATGAATGCGGCGACGCGAGTGTTTTGAGACAGTCAACATGTGTGAACCCACCTGCCCCCTTCTTCAGTAGTCATTGTAACAATCCGGTTGTCCAATACCTCAGGACATAGCTCCATCATCCCGTAAGGCTCGGTCCACATGGAGTCGCCGTGCAAGGCCTGCAGCATCTGCAGCGCACGTCGGTGCAGCAAGCTCACAAGGCTTGGATCTGTTGATTGCTGAGTATCTGGCTGCCCAGGCACTGCATTAAAGGGCAACAGAACTTCGCATCTTGTAGTCTCGTGTGGCACCTTCGTGTGTTTAGCATTCACGCCCACAAGCGACACTGTGCAGATCAATCTTGCAGCTCGCACCACCGCCCGCATTCCAGGTCTACCATCTGCCGGACACACCACCTGCCGCTGACAAAACCGACTCTGCCATGAATGCACTGAAAGCACCTGCCCCAGCCTGCACATGGCTCGCTCGCGGCACATGCATCTCGGGCGAGCGGTACATGCTTTTTCCAGCTTCCACGAAGTACCTGATGCAAACTGATGGCGAGGAAGGGAAAGTGCTGCCACGTGCTCCCAGAGCACCGAAGCACGGTTCCGTCTTGTGCTGCTAGTTGCACAGCCTGAAGAGATGAATCTTTACAGAGCACCCTCCTCCCGCAGTCTCTGCGTCTGTGGCCTGCCCAAAGTCGCTCAGCACACAACTTCCTTTCCTGAGCAGGACCTGCAACGTCGGGCAGGGTGAGCCGCCCGAGTCTCCGACATGCCGCCCTAGGAGCCCCCAGCATTTTCCAGGGAGATGTCGCGATGACCTGGCAAAATGCGCTCAGAAAAAACATGCCAGATCGGCCGGCGGCCGCCCGGCCAACGTTGTGCTGATGAAGGTGACGCACCTGTGGCATGGACACCAGGCTTCGCTGAACTCCCATGGATTCCATCTGAGGGCAAAGCCCCTTGTAAGAGCTCGCTGATGTAACGCCTTTTTTCTATTTCGGCCAAAGGGTCTCCGTAAGCTACTCGCTCGAAGAGATCACCTGGCACTGGCATGTCGTCGCTCCAAAGTCGCTCTGCAGGGTCGAAATCGCGAACTCAAGCATGACCGCATGCACCTTCCTCGCAGTAGCCGGTGACCAGGTAGATGTTAAAAGCATCCTGCCACACGAAGCGTTGGATTCAGGCTACTTCAGGAGAATGAAGGCTGGCAAACATCCTCGAAGGATCCCAGGATGCTGATGATGTATGGGCAGTGCGCACAAGTGCTCAGGAACGTCAGGACCTGCAACCGCTGAAAGTGCGTTCACAGGCAATCTACGGGTACTCCCCCGAGCCGACGACTGCGATTTCGCTCCGGATGTCTTCAAAAGATTGAATGTCAATGTTCTCGTTCTTCAACCTCACTACTTTGGTCTGGGCTCGCAATAGTATTTCAAATACTGTATTTGGAACTGTTCGGGGATCCAACCACACAGACTCTTCACTGTCGACCTGCAAGCTCAGCCGTACAGGCGCCCATCGATCACAAAGACGATGCCTTCTTCTTGTTTGCGATGTTCTTCGACACCACCTGCTACAAGTAGCAAGCAGTACTCACCCAAAGCAACAGCACAACCCCAAATTATCTCCACTTACGACATGGCTAATCTACATTTGATTTGCAACCTCTCTCGACGTGAAGACCCAAGTAGACAACCTGACACAACACGCCCCAATCTCATCTCTAAACTCCGAAGCTCTAAAGTAAAACTACATGCTTTAACAACGCTTTAGCTTGAATCGAGAAATCCGCCTGTCGCACCAGACTGTATGCTCAGGCTATCATTTCGCTAGCGTCGCGCGGTGCTGCTTGGCCATCGACGTTGCTGCTTGGCTCGGCTGATCAGCCATCGGTTAAACTAGCGAGACCATCCAGCTCGCCAGTCGGGGCCCACAGCTGGATTTGCAAGATAGGGTCAATCAACTGCAGAGGGTGGTCTAGGTCGCTTGATTGACAGAATATGAGCAAGGGAGAATTTACTGCTCTCCTTGGACATCCCGGCCTTTGCAACACCGGTAATTCCAGCGCTGCTCTGCGAGAAATGGACCTTCCAGCTGGCCATGAATGTGGGCATACGACCACCTTCCCACACTTCCGCGCCATCCCTCGCCTCGCTGTGGATTGATTTCGCCAAACCTTTCAGTGCGGCACTGCGAGGCTCGTCTTGGCGCGATATGGGCTGGAACCAACAGTCTTTCGCCTCTCTGAACCCTCTCAAACCCACGACCTTCACTCTTTGACGACGGTCTGCAAACACCCTGCGAGTCAGCGCTTCAACGGGGCTTGGGCTTGTTAAGGGCACCTTCGTTCTTCGTCACCATTTCCAAGCTGTCTGTTGCTCACGAGCTCTCGACGCAATGCTGAACAGTGTATCATGCACTTCCGCTGAGCTCTGCACGCGCAATCAAGCTAAACCCACTGGATTGCCAGGGCTTCAATGAAACCTCGCAAACCGTTGCAAACAGCCCGACATTGTCTCGATCAGTATGCAGAGGAGACGGCATTATCAGCATGGCTCCCATAATCAAAGAGGAACGCAGTTTCCTCAAAGTTCGAGACCTCGTGAGGAGGCTGCACCACAGGAATGCACCCGACTGATTCCAGTAAGACTGCGGCTTTGAGCGTCGGAAGCTGAGACTGATCGTCTGCATGCTCAGTCTCTTCTGCTGCACAGGCCTGCGCTGCAGAAATCACTCGTGACACGACTCCTGGAGCTGGTTCGCCTCAGGCCGAGGGCGCCCGTCGTGGTCCTTGCCGGTCTCCGCACCAGCCAGCAGCTTCAAAGCCTCCGTCGCTGACCTTGAACAGAAGGCCAGGCAAGAGTTGTCCAGTGTGACCTGGCCGGGCCTTCGTGTTTTGGCCAAGGAGATGCCATCGGCCAGTGTGAGGGGTGAGGTTGTACAGAAGGCTGCCCATATCAGACAAAGGTCAGGATCATGGCGCCAGGACTCCAGCCTGAGAGGCAAACACAAGCGGCCCCAAAGGTTCAAGAGCATGGACACGTCGCCAGGAAACTTCGCCGCAAGTCCAGCTTGATCCAGACACAGCCCACTGGCGGCACTTGTCGCGTTCGTCTCACATTGACCTCATGCCAAAACCCAGCAAAGGAGAACAACAAAAACGTGGGAGCGATTTGAGCCCCAGCGGCTTTCCAACCGTAGCCGGCCCATGAGAGGCCGGCCCGGCCCGCCCCCCTCCCCGCGGCCCAAACCCAGCCGCCAGCCACTTCGAAGGACTTCAGAGCCGGCGTAAAACGTGTGCCGGAGGAGCACAGAACAACATGTCTTTGGGTTCACGACGGTGTGTGCACAGCATGCAACCACCAAGCCGCTTCTTTCTATTGACGCCGAAACTGTTGTGGCACGTCGAATCCCCTCTCGATGACCTCGGCTACAGAATCGTTGTTGCACCTGCGGAGTGACGGAGCTGCTTGCGGCAGCTGAGGCATGGGCATCGCGCCAATCCTTGGCATCTCTTTGAATTGCCTCCGTCACAGGGTTTAGGGATCGGATGGGACGGGCCTGGGAAGGGCCGAGGCTGGGCTGGGCTGGGATGCACATGCGAATGCATGGGGATGATCATGGATGCATGGTGATGCATGCCTGTATGCATGGATGTATGGATAGATAGTTGGATGGATGCATGGAGACATACACCTCGAGTCCTGGACAGACTGAAACGGACATGAGCTTATTCTTCTCGCGCGGGCACATGGCAACAACAATCAATTGTGATCAGGTTTTCTTGAGCAAGATCTTGCGGTATCTTATCATGGAAACTACTACTACGGATGTCTTTAACACTGGTCTCCTCATCATGTGGTTGCTAAACGCTTATGTGAACTTCATTCAACAAGGCTTGCATTGAACTCCGAGGGTGGGGCCTTGGACTGATGGGCATTAGAACTTTTACAAGCCTTGAACTCCGAGGGTGGAGCCTTTGGCTGATTCGGCTCCGCTGATATCGAAATCAGAACTCTCAAGGGCCTTGGAGTGATGGGGCGCCCCTGATTTTTGAATCAGAACTCTTGTAAATAATGAACTCCGAGGAGAAGGGCTTGGACTGATGGAGCGCCCTGATTGTGAAATCAGAACTCTTATACATCTTGAACTCTGAGGACAAGGCCTTGGACTGATGGAGTGCCCCGGATGTTTAAATCAAAACTCTTACAGATCTTGAACTCCGAGGGTGGGGCCTTGGGCTGATGGAGCTCCCGTGATTTCTTAATCATAACTCTTATAGATGTTGAACTCCGAAAACTGGGCACCCGTGATTTTTTGAATCAGAACGCTTATAGATCTTGAACTCCGAAGGTGGGGCCTTGGACTGCTGGGGCACCCCTGATTGTTGAAACAAAACTTTTACAAGCCTTGAACTCCGAGAGTGGGGCTTGTGGCTGATTGGGCTCCCCTGATATCGAAATCAGAAGACTTACAAAGCTTGAAGGCCGAGGATGGAGCCTTGCACTGATGGCGCGCCACTGTTTTTAAATCAGGACTCTCACAACAGGGATTAAGCCTTGGACTGGTGGGGTCGCCCTGATCTGATGAGGACGCCTACCTTACTTCTGACCGAAGATACAGAGAGAGCCATTTCATGCCTTTCCATACGTGCTCCTCCCCTCAATCAGGAGCACGTATGGAAATGGAGTTGGGGAGTGGGCGCACACCACACACATAATCCGAACTCTTTTGCAACTGGATCTCCCAGGATGGAACCTTGGACTGATTGAGAACCCCTGATTTGAACATCGGATCTCTTGCGGAACCCATGCTCAGTAAACTGTCATGCGACTCATGCATGTGACGCCGCCCTCGCATTCTGCTCGTGGCCGTTATGTCGTGAAAGCGGCTTCGCAGTGCGTCTGCGCCTACCGGACCCGGACCGTAGCCTCGCAATGTGTCTCCTGAAGCCGTCTTCGCTACCCCAATGCATCTTCGCAATGCGTCTGCGCCTATCCAGCCCTATGCGTCTTCGCAATGCGTCTTGTGTCGTCGCAATGCGTCTTCGCCTATCTAATGTCTTCGCAATGCATCTGCGCCACCCAACGCGTTTTGCTCCCAAGGCGTCTTCGGAATGCGTCTGCGCATGCTAATGCGTCTGCGCCTGTTAGGCCTTGTTTTGACGAATGCGTCTTCGCAATGCGGATGCGTCTTCAGGTCGTTTGCCACACTCGGCCAGGACGCCGCAATGTGTAAATTATCAATAGCAAAAGCCTCTATTGTCGGTGCCGGGGTCACATAACCACCAAAAACTGGTGTCATTTAGCCACTCCGAATCCGCACCGTTGTGGGTCACTTAGCAACCAAGTTTCGGGGTCAACTGGCCACCGGATTCAACTTTAGGGTGCTTTAACATTCAAAAGTCTTCGGACTCATCCAATTTTCTTTTGGCACGCCCTTTTATGCAGCGATTCCGGTCTCATCACATATCACAAACGCGCCTCCTCATTCGGCGATTCCAGTTCATACTACATCTTAAGAATGCTCCCTCATTACCAACAACGGTTCATTCACAATTCCGGTTCATCACATATCTAAAACATACCCCCTCATTTCGCGCTTCGGATTCATCATATGTCTTAAACACGCCCCGGATTTGGCGATTCCGGATCATCATGTTTGAAACATGTCCCCTGATTTGGCGATTCCGGTTCATCATATATCTTAAACGCCCCATCATTTGGCGATTCTGGCATCATATTCCTTAAACACGCCCCCTTCTTTGGCGTGTTCATCACACACCGACAACGTGCCCCCTCATTGGCGTTTCCGGTTCATCACATCTCTCGAACACGCCCCCTCCTCTGGCGATTCCCGTTCATGATACATCCTTAAAAACGCCACCTCATCCCGCTCATTTGGCGATATCTTAAACATGCCCCCTCATTTGGCGATTCCGGTTCATCATAGATCTTAAGCACGCCAACTCATTTGGCGAATCCGGTTCATCATATACCTTGAATTAGCTTGAAACACACCCCCTTATTTGGCGAAGTCTTCATATATCTACAACACGCCCGCTCATTGGCGATTCCGGTTCATCAAAAAATCTTAACACTGCCACCTCATGTGGCGATTCCGGTTCATCATATATCTCATTGGCGATGTCGGTTCATCATGTCTTAAACATGCCCCCTCATTTCGCGATTCCGGGTACATCATATATCTTAAACAGTCCCCCGTCACTTGACGATTCCGGTTCTCCATATATCTGCAAGACCCCTCTCATCACATCTGAAAAGCACCCTCCTTCCCTCATAGGCGATTCCGGTCCATCGTGTATCTACAACACATCCCCAACACGATGATCGCATGATGGGCTTCAAAACAGGGAAACTCACGGAGTAAAGCAGCGGGGGGGTTGAGGGGGGCAGCCCCCCCCCATTTGCAAACAGAATGCTCTCATGATAGGATCCCCAAACATTCACATGCTTTCAAGCTAGCTTGCACGGCTTAAAACAAGGGGGGAGTTGGGGCGGGGGGAGGCAGCCCCCCCCCATTTGCAAACACCATGCTCGCATGGTGGGTTTCAAGAAGAACCATACGTTGTTTTAAGCTCCCCCGCCATTTGCCAAAGCAATGCTCGCATGATGGGTTTCGAAGAGACTGCTTTGAAGCAAGCTTGCACGGCTCAAAAACGCGCGGGGGTTTCGGGGGCAGCCCTATCCATTTGCAAACTGTGCTACATTCATTCCTGGCTTGATTTTGTTTTTTTGCTTCCTTCCTTCCTTCCCTCCTTCCTTCCTTCTGCTTCCCTCCTTCCTTCCTTTTCTTCCTTCTGCTTCCTTATTTCCTTGTGTTCTTCCTTCCTTCCTTCTTTCCTTGTGTTTTTGCCAGTTTGTTTTTTCAGTCTTCATATTTTTGAAATCCTAATCAAATATTTTGATCCTAGTTAAATTTGTTTGATCCATTCCTAGTCAGGTGATGATGCAGATTGACCTGGAATTATGGATTTTCCGCATCGGATTCGGATGGAAATAGTAGGCAGAAGCCGAATGGGCCAGTTGGATGTCGACATTTCTCCGTGTGTGTCTGTGTCTGTGTCTGTGTCTGTGTCTGTGTCTGTGTGTGTCTGTGTCTGTGTGTGTGTGTGTGTGTCTGTGTCTGTCTGTCTGTGTCTGTGTCTGTGTCTGTGTCTGTGTCTGTGTCTGTGTCTGTGTCTGTGTCTGTGTCTGTGTCTGTGTCTGTGTCTGTGTGTGTGTGTGTGTGTCTGTGTCTGTCTGTCTGTGTGTGTGTCTGTGAGCGTGTGAGTGTGTGAGTGTGCGAGTGTGTGAGTGTGTGAGTGTGTGTGTGAGTGTGTGAGTGTGTGAGTGTCTGTGTGTCTGTGTGTCTGTGTGTCTGTGTGTCTGTGTGTCTGTGTGTCTGTGTGTCTGTGTGTCTGTGTGTCTGTGTGTCTGTGTCTCTGTGTCTCTGTGTCTCTGTGTCTCTGTGTCTCTGTGTCTCTGTGTCTCAATGTCTCAATGTCTCTGTGTCTCTGTGTCTCTGTGTCTGTGTGTCTGTGTGTCTGTGTGTCTGTGTGTCTGTGTGTCTGTCTGTCTGTGTGTCTGTGTGTCTGTGTGTCTGTGTGTCTCTGTGTCTCTGTGTCTGCGTCCGTGTCCGTGTCCGCGTGCACGTGCGCGTGCGCGGGTATGCGTGCGCGTGCGCGCTACTACTGGACCAGCTGGGTAGCAGCTGATGGGTCCGCCCATTGGTGGAAAAATTGGTTTCCTGCTACGCAAACATGGATTCAGCATCGCCTTGCTGCAGACGCCAGGGGTATGCAAAGCCCCCAAATGTCTCCGACATCGCATTCGTCTGAGACACACGATGATGTTACTGTTTCCAACTCCGTCCGAAAGCGGAAGCGCGGTGTTTCTCCATGAGAGTCGTCTTTGATAATTCGTGCATGTTGCCAATACGTTGGCCAGGTGATAGCATACTTTTCTACATGGAATTTGTTGCCATGCCAATTTTACTACTCCCCACAAGGGGAGTAGTTGTGTGTGTAACCCCCTGAGAGCAAAGGGAGCTATTTCTGATTGAAACAGCAGGGGGGCAGTGAGCCTTCTATCATCCACTGCCCAACGAAGACGGTGATAGAAGTGCTGTGAAGCAATCTGGGATGCCAGACTGTGTACCTGCATTGGAATGGCACTGGGGCCAAGCCACAAACCCCATGTGAGCTGTAAACCTAGCTACTCCCACCATGGAGTTTGCAAGTGTGCGGGTGCGTAGCTGCGCGTGCGTGCGCACGTAGGCATGGGGGTTTGCATTTGCGTGTGGCGTGCGCGTGGGTGCGCGGGTGCGCGTGCGTGCGCGGCACGTGGGCGGTCCCTGATTTTTTGATTTGTGGCTGTGATTGATTTTCTTGCCCTGCTAAATCACTGCTAAATCGAAAACACCATAACAGATTGTGAGGCTTTGATTTTTTGCTCCACAGACCAAGCCGTTCATATCCGTTCATTCTCAAATCACACAAGGCCTGACTGACCAGGAGAGGGCAAGTGGTCTCCACAAAACCACACAAGGCCTGACTGACCAGGAGAGGGCACGTGGTCTCCACATCTTGCAGGCTCTCGGGCACCTTTCCGACACACACAGACGAACTCCTGCGTTTTTTCGCCAAGGCCAAGTCTGCCTCAAACCAATCCTCGTGGGACGTTGTGAGCGGCCTGTCGGAGCAAACTCAGGGGCCCAGCAGCAGGCAAGACCTCTGCAGCCTTAACGCCACTCCCTGTCGATGAAGTCGGCTGCTGTGTCTTCTCAAGCGCCTCTCCACCTCAGAAACAAAAATCGAAGCCATGAGCAGCCACACGTCCATCCTCGTCGGCCTCGTCGCTGCTGAACGAGCGTGGCATCTCGGACCAGAGGCGCTCCTTCAAGACTCACAGAATGCCAGGCAGCAGATGCCCTTTGAGAAGCGACTTGGAAGCGCAAGCGTCGGCCACCACAGCGGCGCGAGGCCATGCGCGGCAGTTCAAGTTGGTGAAGTCAATCAGCTCACTCCAGAGCGCCGTCTCGCCTCTCGACGAAGCCCGGACCGGACCCTGCCAAGGCCATCAAGAGCCCGGCCTCCAAGCAGCCTGGGAAGTTGTTGCGCGCAGATGCGAGAGCGAGACGAAGGTGCGGCAGATGAGGTTTGGACCGGTCACTGGGCCTGGACGAGAGGGGCCCTTCGTCGGCCGTGTGGTTGTAGAAGTCTGTCCACCTGTAGCAAGCACGGCAGCATTCGCACGGCAGCGTTCGCAGGGTCTGAAACGCTGGAATGCTTGCAGGCTGAGGTGCTGGGAGTTCCAGTCGAGGTACCAGCAGCTGCTTTGGAGCGTCGCGAAGCCCTGGGACGTGGCGGCGAAGGCCGCGGCGTGGCCGATCTGCGCTTCCGGCTCCAAAGGCGGCCACCCGGGAAGGTTTTTCCCCACGCTGCCCCAGCACCTCAGAGCGGGAGCCGGTCCGCCGATGCGATCTCCGCGATCTCGTGCTTCGCATATGCGGTGCCGAGCAGCTTCCAGGGCTGCACCACTGCCTGCAGAGCACTCGAAAGACAACTGTGGCACCGGAGCTAGGATCCCCCCGCCTCCTTGGGCAGCCTGAGACCCTGCCAAAAGTACAGCTCGCCAAGACACAGTCACCGTCACCACCTGCACCAGGCCTGGTCAAAGGCATCTTGCCAGACGATTGGACGTTTGCCCAAGCGCTTTACCTGGCTGGGCCACATCCGAGTCTTGAGGCCATTTATGCCGCTTGGGCATCCTCTCGGAACGGACCCAGGGCGAGCTCCGACTCTTCCCGCTGGCTTTGGATATGTAGCCGTCATCACGAATCGCATCGTTGCACGAAAGATCTCACTCATGCAACGAGCTGATTCCTTTTCCAAAAGGCCTGAGGTTGTATTATGTTGCAGCACTGTTCGTTCTTTGAGACGGCAGAATTCTGCTCCACTTCATGCACTCCTGCCTCTTGGAAGACGTGCTCGAAGAAGTGTTGCAGAGCCTGGGAGGCCCCCAATCCTGTCTCATGCCACGGGCGATAAGGCCTGGTGGAAGCTGTGAAATTACTAGCTGCCTTTCTTCCGCATCCAGGCCGCGATGTGCGGCATGGTTGTCCAACATCGAAAATCCACCTCCCATCAGAAACACTGTACATGCAACTTACCAGCTCTTCACGCCGTCACCGCCGTCGCCTCGTCTCCTCCCACATGAAAGAACTCGTCCGGGAACAGGCCAGCCATTTCTTTCAGAATTGAAGACACAACCTCGCACAACAAGTCGTGGGACTAGGCGGGGGCTACGGCAAAAGGATATCGGCTTAGCTACGCCTTCTTGGTCCGCTTTGATGAGATGTCCAATGCCAGCTTGTCCCTGGCTTTGAAACGATTCTTGGCATCGTTTGGGTCGTGCGGCAGGACCTCAAGTTAGCTGGACTCTCTGAGAACACGGGCTGAGAGCACTCTGGCAATCTGAGATGCCTGCGTGCGTGCAGTTCGAAACGGTCTCCTGCCAGATTCATGTACGAACACTGTGCAGTGACGTTTTATCAACAAATGGATTCTTAAATCCCCAAACAGATAGTTTGTACAACCTCCATCGGCTTCAGGCCCGGGCCCCAACCAAACTTTTAACAAGCAAACAACTACGCGCCCCTTCCCTCCACCTAAAAACACCCTCTCCACCCGCACCCCTCCGCCCCACCCTGTCCAAACACACAAGGCGTTCACCTGCAATCAAGAGTTTTGCGGTAGAGGGTTGCACTCTCGTCAAGAGTTGCGGCCAGTTACGGTTTTGGAGTTTGGGGCTGTAGGGTTTGCAGGGCTCAGAGCTTTATTTGCCCACGCTTGCGTTTCCAAGCACACTTAACCCTATAAAGCCCACGGGCTTGGCCGATCAGTGACACATGATGCGTCAAGCCGTAGCTTCCAGGCTTGCGTTTAGGGTTGGGGTGGAGTGGGTCTACGATTGAAACAGTGACTGGCGGGTCTGGCCCCCCTCCACTTGTTTCAAACTTCGTACAGCTGGTACACGTAGGCCTTCATTCCGAGCCCTGGGCTGTGGGACTTGCAGGACTGAGAGATCAGTGGCCGGCGCGAGTGGCGGTGGGAGAGTTTGCTTCCCGACATAACATGTCGTCCGTTTGGGGCATCAAGATTCGCTATTAGCCAGCGCTTGCCATGCCCTTGTTCCAAGAAACATTGCATCTCGAAGCGTCAACAGGCCGTGGCCAACGGGAGACCGTGGCCCTCCCTTGCTTCTTGCTTGGCCTGTTTGTCATCAGAGCTCCGGAGGGGCGGGGCGGATGGGCGGGGCGTTAGAAGCCGAGAGTTTCTGGGTAGGCTGATAGGGAAAGCAGGGAATTCATGTTCCTAGGGACCAAAGTTCAAAGTGTCTCCGGCTCGCCGAAGATCCAGCTGGCAGTGTGAGCGGGCATATCCAGCCTCGGAGCTCAGCAAAAACGCTGCAGGGTGCCGAGGTTTCCTGGCTTTGGGGATCCGGCTCCGGGACGACTCGAATGGACAAGTTCGCAGCCAGGGCAACAATGTGCCTCACATCCACCTCATTCTCGCACAAATCGCTACAAGCATTGCTTGCTGGTCCATGCCGGAATGGGGACATTCTAAGGCGATAGCATGTGAGTAGGTCTTGCTCGCTCCAAAGGAACCCAGCTGCGCAAGCTGTGGCAAGGACTCGAGCTGCAGGGGGAAGCTCATGGCCTTGAACACATCGGCCCAGGAACTTCACCACTTTAGACTGTGCAGGGCTGCGATTACAAGTGAGAATAGAGCATCTGTCACATGCCAGTGGAGCACGTTGAGCTTACTCGCTGCCTCAGGCGAGTGACGCAAGTGCGATCAATCTCTTGTCAGGGCTTTGAGGGAGCTGCCATGCTGAAAAGCAAAGATTCCATCACCTGGTGCAGACCGGACTACACCTGAAATACCAAAGCTCATTTCGATCTGTAGCCTCTGTTGGAGCGAAGTGGCGAGCGGTGTCCAACAGCAGGCCCCTCCAAGGAAATTTTGGGACGTCTTCGATCCAGAGATCGACTGGGATGGCACCATTCGTAGTGAAGCCCGGGGCCCAAGTCCAAGAGCGACCCTCGCTGCCAGAGAGTGCATCCACCACCTGCAACAAGGTCTCGAGGCCGCGTCGAAAGCCGTGGATGGACGCAGCGGAAAGCTTGGAAACGCCAGCAAAGAGGAGCTGGTACTTCTCCATCTGCACATCCAAGCCCGCCAAGCCCGAGCTTCCTTTGCAGGGACAGGGACGAGCTGACGAGCTTGAATCCGAGCTTTTTTGTGCCGTACCGTGGCCTCCGGAGCTGATTTCGACATCGACTCTTCCGACAGCCGATCCGTCGGAGCCGTCGGAGCCGTTCAGCCTGCAGGAGTCGGCTTCGCTCGAATCCTTGGCAGAGACGGCTGCATGCTGAGGAGCTGTGTCAGCTGCGTAGCGCCGTGCCCCCTCTCCCTCTCGGCCCTCTCGTTAAGAATCGGAGGTTCGGCTCGCCGGCTTAAGCTCTCGAGCATGACGACATGAAATCTGCGGAGGTCTGCATTTCTTCTGCTGGCACCCTGTGAAGCCAAAACGAAACAACTCAGGCAGCATGACTGCGCCCGGCGAAGCACTCAACAAAAGACTGAGCCCCACAACTTAGGATGTGTTGAAAGTCGAAACTCATCATTCCCTTCCAACAACAGAACTTCAGTACTTGGACTGACCTTCTGCGACAGTGGCTGTTTCTTCAGCAGCTGTGCACAGCCGCCAGCAAAAGTGCTCCAAGGACCACAGCACAGCCGCTCTGTCTTCAGGAACTCCTGGAGAAACAGAAGGTTGACATGAACGGATACCGCGCAAGAGAAATTCGCACTCCTGTCAAGTTGAATGCCATCGCGCACGGGTCGACACGAAGTGGCTGGAGGCCGCTGAGCTCCGAATCTTCCACGTGGCGTCCCTGCTGTTGTAGGGTGACTGTGCGTGGCATGGGCCACAAGAACTCCCGGATGTCGTTGGCGTTCGCCGTCTCGTCCCTGCCCTCCCGCAAGATCCGCCGCGGCTCTCGCAAATCCCTGCAGATTACCAGACTACCGGGCGGACCGGGCCCGTCTGTCGTCTCGGCCCTCTCGCCATGAAGGCGTTGCACTTGAAGCAGCCACACTTCAAGGAGCAACGCAAGGAGCCGCATCGGCCGCATCACAGGGCGACATGCGCTGGGCACGCTGAACGCCCTTGCCAAGCTACGCCAAGCTATGTCGCACCATGACTGTTGGAGCTTCCAGTGCAGCTCGGGTCAACATGGTTGAGCCCAGCGATTGGAAGGCTGAGCAGATTAGCACGATGTAGATTCGTAGATCGAAGGCGCAAGAGGACGGGACTGAACTTTAACGATCAACGTTTCATGTCGCATGTCCTGGCGAGCTCTCAACGAGGGTGGCGGAAAGACATCATGCATTGCCAGTGATAACAGGTCCGTGGAGATGTTTGAAGTCCCACGTCTTCGAGCAGATGAAGCACAAATGCAGCAGCCCACTTCGCACGTGCATATGCTGCTGTCACACGGCCTTTAGCCCATCGAAGCTCTCTCGTTTCGGAGAACATAATGATGCAGACAATACGTGAAAGCCTTGGCCCGTTTTGAGCCCGATATGTACAGAGCGTGAAGTCGCACGGTGTGGCATTAACCTAAGAGTCACGAAACATCAGCCGGCCGCAAAAGCCTGGATGTCACTGGATAAGTTACGGTAAGGTCAGTCTTCTTAATAAGCAACACGTGACAGCAACACCCGAAGCGGCCACTCAGCTCATGGTCCAAAGCCTGTCATAAAGCAGACAGCCGACATAGCCGACGAGGAAACGCGGAGAGACATCTCACAGGTCGGCCTTGAGGGCTCCCGCCAGTGCGAACTCCGCGTGCAGAGATCTGGCTTAGGAAGTGCTATGGTCTTCGCATCTCCGCGAGTTCCGAAGCCTAGAGCCGCTTGTGGGAGCCACGGGAGGAAGTGTGGGTGCAGAGGAGACGTCTCGACCCTGCCCACAGGTGCGGTCATGGACAGCATCCTTCTTTTGCGAAAAGTCTGCCTCCTTTGGCTTCGGCCTGCATAAAGTATCTCGCGACTCCTTTCGTGAGCCACTCCGAGCATGTGAGCGATACAAACGCATACAAAGACCAGTCGGTTGGCAGACATGGAATCTGTTGAAGAGAGCACACCCCAGGTTTCAACAAGAGAGGTGCTATCTTTAGCGCCCTGATAACCCACCAGAGTTTTCGTTGATGATGAATCTTGGGCATCTGCAATGGACCTTGCAGGGACATCTTGGGAGTGCAATCAGGAGTGGTTCTCATCTCAGGGCTCAGAAGATCCGTCATAGGGACGGAATTGCTAGCAGCCCCAGTGCAAAACGCACGCCTCTCCCTAGCCTCGCGCTGAGCCACGGCAGGGGGATCGCCCGCTTGGCACCGAGCGCAGCGGAGATTCCGCTCGCGGTGCCGGAAGCGTCTGCATCTTCGCAGACGAAAAGGCCTTCGGCCTCTCGAGAAGGACCTCTTGGTCCTGTCCTCGCACCACTCGGCTCCACCACTGGGCTGGGGGATGGGACGTGCCTCGGAGGGAAAGCCAGAAAAGCCACAGACACCTGCATTCCCTGCCTACGATGCTGCATGGAAGCACTCAGCAGAGGTCATGGAAGTACCCCAGGCACCAGCTGCTTCGACTACGGGACGGGGCATCGTTCGGGATGTCCAAGGTGCTGCGAATGCAGCACGGAGACTGGAACAGAAGCTGGCCAAGACGCAGAAAGAGATGCTCCAAAAAGGACAGGCTTGGGACTCTTGGGTCCTCTCGATGCGGAGCTCATACCAAAAGGAATTCGAGCGCCACAAGTCCGAGCAGCGCCGACTCTCCCTCGAGATCAAGGACTTGGAAGAGCAGACCCAGACCGCTTACTCCCATGTGCAACAATGTGTCCCGTCTGCTGCTGCACCTCCGCCTTTGGAGTGGGAACTGCAGGGCACAGAAGATGTTCTACCGGAACTGACGGAGGATCAGACTCGAGCCGAGCTGCAACGGATCTTGGCCAAGACTCCCCATGGGATGACTACCCTTGTGCGAAATGCAACGACAGCGCCCAGGACACCTCCTGGCGACACTGTTCCTTCTGCAATGGAGATTTCGCCTCCAGCGCATGCACCGAGAGATCCATATTTTGCGGCCATGCCACCGGCACCAGCCCCCTCGACTGCCCCTTCGCGGACGTCTGGACTTGTGGATCCGAGACAACCACCCTTGCAGGACAAGCAGGGGTCCCAATCTGCACTTGCGGAGAGACTTTCGGAGAAACGCAGAGCTTACCGCTCCGCCATGGCACCCTTTGGATACATCAGGGCGACGGATGCAGATGGTTCTTCGGTTGCTGGTACACATGGCGGTGTGAGGGAGCGGAAAGGCCGCGATACGGGCCAGTGCCTAGTGGAGGACGATCCAGACGAGCTACATGCTGTGCCTTCACCGGGCTTCGGTGCAATGGAGTGAGATGCTTAGAGCAGAATTCCCAGCTGAACAGTCAGGCTTCCACGAAGGATGACAGACTACCAGGACCACTCACAGGTGAGGCTTCTTGGGAGAAGCCTCTCCTGTGTCCGATCCCTGTTGGCCAATGTCTCTTTTGTTAGTTGTGGGATTCGCAGGTCTCACCGGTCTCATTGGAGACTGTATTTTCCATTTACGGAGTCGGAGACTCTGTATATTCCCAGGTGGCGATCTTGGGATCATCCTCCTGTCATGCCTTGCCTTCACCCGACCTTTCAGTCGGCTTGGAATTGGCTGCACTATAAGAGGGCCTTCTTGAGATCCTTTGATTTGTCTCTGCCCTCTCCCTCTCTTTCAACTGCCTGTCCAAATGCGCCAAAAACGCGTATCGGTGGCTCTGGGTCGCGTGCTACGGACAGGCAGTTTCTCTTTTCCACTTCACCTGCGGCGCAAGCTCTTCCTTTTGCCGAGCCTTTGGGTTCTGTTGAGCGTCTCTGGTTTCTTTGGGCCCCGCCCTTTCCTCCTTGGGGTTTAGGCCCCTGTTGCCCTATGGTTCTATTTAGGCCATTCTGCATTCAGCTGCTTGAGACAAGCGTGACCTGGTCTGGGGACCAGTTAGATCTCTGGCGCGCATTTGGCCCAGCAATTCCTTGGCTTTCTGTGGCATTTGAAGCGTTCTTTCGCACCTTGTGCGGTATTCTGCTTGTGGCCCTGCTTGCCTCATGCCATCATGTCCTGACTGGTAGGTGCATTCAGCGCAAAGCACCGATTTACCGTCGCCCTTCACACTTTGTCCTGCTAGTTAAGCCGGTTGGCAAGATAGGTTTTTCTTCGGGACTTTTGGATTGGACCCCACATCCGTGCAGCAAGCAAAGAAGTGCTTCAAGGAAGACAAGGTCTTGCACCTTTGGGCTTAGGTCACGGCGAGCATTATCCTTCCTGATGTGGCTGATGCTTGGTTGCCTGCCTGTGCAGGTCTGGGCTGCTCCTCCTGACATCCACTCACTTGTTGATGCCTGTACTGACATCACACTTGGATTCCCGGAACAATTCCCCTCTCCATCCGTGGGCTCTACCAACTGGCCTTTTCCGGACAGTGCGGCTAGCCGAACCGACGCTCGCCCCTCTTCAACAGCTTTTGGGAACCATGGTCCTCGCATGATACATTGCTTGCTCATGGCGCCGGACTTTGTATCTGAGCAGATTGCTCTGTCGGTGGAAGCTCCGATTCACACCGACAAGTTGATACATCAGGTTGCAGCCGCATCCCGCCTCCTTTCCCGCTTGTCTACTGCACACCTTGTTCCGGTTAGGCCACAGCCGGAAGAGGGTTATGCGACCTTTCTCATTTGCCCGAATTGGACCCAAAATGCCAGAAAGGTCACTGTGCTAATGGACTTTTGGGATTTAGGTGGGCCAACCTATGCTCGCCAGGTCGAACCGCAGGTTTCCTTCAATGACCTCATGGATGAAGCCAGGCGGCACGGACACGATCGGTTTGAAGCCTACTTACAGCTTCAGGCTAACAGTGTGACAACAGTAAGCGATGGAGCATGTTTCTCGTTCCTCCGTCCAGGCATGCTTCCGCATTGGTGTCCAGAAATCGACCGCTTTCTTCTTCAGCCGGATGACTGGGTAGATAGTCCTAGGTGTATGAGGCTTGAGCTTGATTCCGATCACTGGCTTTTCATCAGGGGGGACTTCACCAAGCTTCTTGCATACACTGTTGATTCAGAATATAGCCTCCACGAGGTTATTGCTACCCAGATGCACCGCCGCTCCACACAAGTCAAGGTTCGCACGCCCGTCTCTGAAGCAGGTCTTGCAGTTGTGTTCGATGGATATCATGTTTCTAAGATCATTGCTGCAGCGCCGTGCCCGGAGCCAGTCTCCGACAGCATGCCAGACAAGGCTTTCGTGTTCCTTGATGCGAGACAAATGGGGCAAGGAATCCGATTTATCCTAGTGGATACACCTCTGCTCTCGCTTCAAGAGGCAGCAGAGTCCTTAACTCCACGTGTGACGCCGGGCTTCAGGGTTTTTGCCGAGCACCCTCGGCTGCAACCGGAAGGCCTTCATGTCCATAATGGGGATGTTTTGGCTATTGGCCTCGAGGCCGACCCGAATGCTCTTTTGGGCACAGCGTCTGCGGGTTCAGGACCGGCCTCTCCCCTTGCGCCAATACTCAGCAGCACTTTCGATGAACTGTCATGTGCAGCTGGCCCCGCGGCTGTTGCTAGACTATTTCCTGAGCGCCCCAGTGCTGAGGCAGATTCGCGCGTTGTGGGATTTGTTGTACTTGCACCAGCCCATACTCCGGAAAACGTCGAGGTGGAACTGCAACTGCCATGTTCGGTTCATGCTGCCGGCCAAGCCCTCGCTCACGCTCGTGACGAGCGCCTTTCCCTACTGTTTGAGTATCTGGTTCCTGCTAAGCCCCAGCCAGATTTGGGATTCGTAGTTGTGCTTGCGGCGCCTCTTTGGGCGGAAACGAGTGTTTTCGTTCTAGTCGACTCGCGCTTGATCGACTCCCGCCTATTTCACTTTGTCTCAGGTGACAGACTCACCAGGGTTGACTTCCTGCGACAGATAGGCCTCATGGAGAGACCCGGCCTTCGCATACACATCCGCGGCTATCATGTTCCAGAAGCCGACACCCTGATTTTCGCGCAGGGGGACACGGTGACTATCCTGCCACCCGGCACACCTCTTGGCTTCATGCCTAGCCTGGAGGAGCTTTTGGGTACTCTAGGTGCTAAGGATGTTGTATTTCCGTCACTGCCAGGTCCAGCTCCCGCCGCCTTTGGTGTGCTATCAGATGAAGGTCTCAAAATCCATGCTGTTGACCTCTCTAAGGTGCAGTCAGGTGTGGCTTTCAAACAGGTGGTAGGCAGGGCTTTTGGGATACGACCTTTCAGCTGCCCTCTTCCGACCGGCCTCTCCCAAGTTCGCAATTTTGCGCACCTTGGACAGTGCTGCCAGGCGGTCTTTGTGGTAACTGAGGCCATCCCTCGCCGTATTGAGGCTGCCGATGATCATACCGGGCTGATCATCTTGATTCTTGACCTGCGTGCCCTGATGCGAGGGTTTCATTGGCGCATCCATGAAGGCAACAGATTGCGCCTAGGACCTCTTGTTCAGGAGTTCTCGCAACATAAGCCTGCAGGTTATGAGGTCGTCATCACTGGGGGAACCTCTATAGACCTAGGCAATGAAACAGGCATTCAAATTCATCCTGGTTGCGTCGTCACTGTCGACCATGATGCTCTGGCAGAACCGGTCACACCTGACATTGATTCAGCCGACATCTCGGATGGAGAAGATGAAGGTGAGGGCGAGGAATCCAGCTCTTCATCATCCTCTCCTTCTACGCCTCCTGCCATCGGACCGCGCAACCGCATCAGAAGCAGCCCTGCTGGGTCGCGGTCCCGCAGCAGAACACCCCCCCTCGCAATACCGGATCAGGTGTTATGAGGTGTCTTGCCAACATCACTAGTGCCAAGGCCAGTACCAGGAGGCGAATAAGACCTCAAAACTCTGCGCCCATTGACGTAGGCTACCGGACTTGGGATGTTTTCGCCATTTGGGTCCTTTCTTGGGGTCTGCCTCTTGCTGCCGCTGCGACTGTTGAGCCCAACCCACACACTCGATCAGGCCATTCTGGTCTACTGACTATGAGTGCTTTGAGGTTGGTTCTTTGCTGCGCTCGATGCTGCAAATGGCTGGCAGAACCTGAGACAAACAGCCCAACTGGGCGTGCGTCCCTTGCTGCATTGCGATATGCAGCTCCTCGATTAGGAATGCCTTGGCGCTGTATCCCGGCACCTGATGCCCAACATAAAGTGGGCGACAGCGAATCAGAGTCGGAGACCTCTGAAGAAGATGACGCTGTGCGCTGGCTCCATTTTGCCGTTGCGACACCTGAAGGCAATCCAGTTAAAGCAGAGGCAGGAGCAGCAGGAAGCACAGCCTCCTGACCATGAAGCTCAAGTTGTTCAGACTGTTCCAGAACAACAGTCAGGACCTGGCCTTGCTGGACAGCAAGGCGCTCAACGCCGGCAGGTATGTCAGCAAGCAGTGCTTTCCATCCTGTAGGTACGTGGTCGGCGTATGCAGCAAGGACAGCAGCACAAAGCACAGTGGACTGTGTCACTCGCACAGCAGACCAGCCCGCCAACAAAGCACGGGCGTCAACCAGTACGTCGAACCATTCATTAAACAGAGGTCCGAAATCATCAGCGGCGATGACAAAACGACAAGGCATGCCACTAAGGGCCGCGTTGCAGACGCGCGGCGCCGCTGGAAACAAGCGAAGCCTTCTGCTATTCGTGCCAATGCAGGCAGCGATGTGCGTCCTGTAGTCAGTCGGCCGATGTGGGTCAGCCATGAACAGAATTTGGTCATGAGCCGTGGCTAAACAGTAAGCCTGGCTCTCCTCAACTGAAGGTATGGTAGAGTGGATACTCCACGTAAACCTTGACAAAAGCATCTGTGCGAGGGAGAATGGGGCGTCCCTCACTGTTTCTTGCGGTATGACAGTGATCGTAAGACCATGGTGGACATGATGCAGTTCATCGTCCAACAAGGGAGACGGAGAATCACCCAGGAAAACCTCGATCCCTAGATTAGGCTTGACATCGGCTAATTCAAGCAAGCTGGCACGGGTCACGTACGCAGGCGACACTGCCGAGAAGATCCTGTGATCGAGCTTGGAGGTGTCAATGCATAAGATGCACCCACCAACCGCCCATATGGGACCCGCCAGAAAGAAGCCAGAGCCTGGACAAGGTTGTGGAGACGCAGGTATCAAGAGCGGAAAGCGCACAGCGTCACCTTGTGCGCGAGCATTACTGATAGCCGCCTCCGTCAGGGTCCCCGGCTTCACAAAACTCAGCTGATCAGAGACCTCAAAACAGTCAGCCGACCAACCGTATGGCCAACGCAAATAGTCCCCCAGCCGATGATGTACCCAGTAGGCCAGAACGGATAGGTACGGACCAAATGCCCACGGCTGCAGCCGATCTTCCCACTTTCGTTGAAGGTGCCTTTTTGGTTGTAGGGATTGCCTATTCGCCTGAGTTGGTAAGGGTTAGATTCCGAGTTGGCCTTCCCCCGGGTGAGCTCATGCAATTGGTCAATGCAGCCCGTGAACCCACCCCGCGCTTTCAGTTGCCACGCATTCTTGCAGCATCTCCGCAGTCGGCTGATGGAATCGGCCTAGTGCTCTCCTTGCCAATTTGGGAGCCAAATGGGGCGATAGTGGTTATAGATAGTTCTCGTGCCGGGGGGCAAATCTTCGCAGCCCAGGCCCCTAATTGCGCCATGAGGCGAACGCTGCTTCAGTTGGCCGATCTCCCGTGTGACCAAGGCCACAAGTCTATATCCATGAGATGCCCTGGCCCATCCCTGATGGCATGACGGTTGATCTCTCTCATGGGGATACGGTTATCATTTTGGCAGCTCACAGTGGACATTTTGCGACCGCCTCTCTCGAGGAGATGTTGCAATCTGCCATTGGATGGAGGCAGACCTTGACCCCGCGGCAAGATGCTCGCCACCTCCTGTGGATTCTCTCGCACCTGCGACCTTCCCTTTTTCAAGTTGAACCGGGACGTGGTTTGTCGCTTCGGGGAGATTTAGCACGGTGGTTCGGTGTAACCTCGCATTCCCTTTCCATCTGCATTTCTGAGCCTGCGATTTCGGATTTCTCTCATTTTGGACACACTGTGCAAGGAGTCCTTGCGGTTACGGTGCCGCCTGTGTCAGCGTTGCCTAGTGTCAATGTCACTACCTTCTTTTTGGATTGCCGGCCATTCCTTCTTGGCGTTGCTCGACGATCATCGTCAGACGGCTGGCTCCGCGCAGAAGGTCTATGGGACCAATGTCGAGGCAGATGTCCGACTGGATGGATTCTTTGTTGGTATAGTATAGGCCTTCGACCTTCCCGGCAGTTCTGCATTCAGATGTCCGCGTGAGGGAAGGGGACGTCATCGTCCTTGTATTTCTCCCCTTTGCCTTTTTTGATGGTACTGAGCCGGACACAGCTCCAGGAGGCTTTCCACTCTTCCCGCCTCCCCCGAGCCCCACACCCGGTAGTGGACACCCTGGTCAGTGAGTATGGTCCCCCTGATGCGCGCCCTACGCGCTTCGCGCGCTTCGCGCCTCTCGCGCGCCTCCGCGCGCCTTCGCGCGCTTCGCGCCTCTCGCGCGCCTCCACGCGCTTCGCGCCGCGCGCGCCTCCGCGCGCCTTCGCGCGCTTCGCGCGCTTCGCGCCGCTTCGCGCCTCTCGCGCGCCTCCACGCGCCTTCGCGCGCTTCGCGCGCCTCTCGCGCGCCTCCGCGCGCCTTCGCGCGCTTCGCGCGGCTTCGCGCCTCTCGCGCGCCTCCTGCGCGCCTCCTGCGCGCCTCCGCGCGCCTCCGCGCGCCTCCGAGAACTTCGCGCGCTGCGCGCCTCTCGCGGCTTTCGCGCGCTTCGCGCGCCTCTCGTGCGTCTCTCGCACGCTTCGCGCCCTTCGCGCTCTTCGCGGCCTTCGCGCGGCTTTTACAACAACAACAACAACAACAACAACAACAACAACAACAACAACAACAACAACAACAACAACAACAACAACAACAACAACAACAACAACAACAACAACAACAACAACAACAACAACAACAACAACAACAATTTATTTTATTGGACGCTGAGCGAGCGGGCTCTGCTCATTGCGGGCGTGTGAGACTGCCTTTGCACCTGAACAAAGGTCTGAGAGCAGAAATGCTAAGGGCCTGGGCCTGAAAGCGCTGAAACAGGCTACCGTGAAGAGAGCTACCCTACAAGCTACCTCAAAAGCCGGTTCATGCGTCTCAGGCGTGGGTGAGAAACCCTCCGTCACCCTCAGTGTGGACTATGGCGTCCCATGTCCACGGACCGATGATTGATGAGCCGTACCCCCTCGGGACCGTCACTCAGAGTGCCTGTTGCGTGGCGTCCCACTCATGGTCACTCTCAATCAAAGGCGACGGGCCGTAAGGTCGCAAAGGTGATGAGCATGTGGAACGGCCGCTCCGCTTTTGTGGGCAAGATTGCATCGGTGAACGATGTGGCACACCCTGGCGGTAAGCACACTGTGCCTAATAAGGCTAACCTTATTCGTAAGAGGCGTACTCCCCTCCAGAGGCCAGGCTTGCCGGCAATGGCTTGGGGGCCTCGGACAACCCCCCATTCTCGAGCCGAGAATGGGGGGTTGCAAAACCTTGATTTTTAGGCCTCGGACAAACCCCCCTTCTCGAGCCGAGAATGGGGGTTTGTAAAGCCGATTTCAGCCATTGGTCAGCTGTGTTGCTGACAGGCGTTGCCTTTCTGGGAAAGCAGCGAGCGTTGCCCGACTAGCATGACAGGTATAGGCCGCTATTGCACACAAACGCTGAGTAGTGGAGCTACGTCAGCTGTACGACTTGAGCAGCAAAACTGAACAACAGCGTTCCTGCTCCCTGCCGTGTAGGCAGGTCGGTCCCACAGAGCCAGTAGGTCGCCCCCTTCCTGCAAGGGGAAGTAGGGGCCCCTGGCCTCAGGGGAACCCTCAGCTTAATCATCTGAAACTTGGACTGGCATAGGGCCAGCCTCCGCTGTGTGCGGTATTGAACCAAGTCGCACGAACAGCACATAGCAGCCGTGGCGTGCCTGCCTGAGATCTGAATCTGAGGCCTGAACCGACGGACGACCATCGTCCGTGCTGAGCCAAGGTTGATCGGGGTTGCTCCTCCAGAGGGAGCGATAATGTCCACTGTGCGGGGTGTCACCTATGTGGAAGATACAGGACTGAACCCATCCTTTCTCTAGTTGTACGGAGCCCGTCGGGGCCCACTGCGAGAGCTGAAGGGGGTGGTGCAGACCAGTGACAGCATAGCTGAGCTTGCGGCCTTCAACAAATCGCGCCACTGTGAGAACCACCAGTCGTTGCTGCCCTCGAAAGGCGGTGTGCACCGGCTGGCCAGACCACCGAGAGAGCAGCTCCTGAAGTGCATGGGATCCACCTGTCGTTGGAGCTGGCAGCAAAGCGAGCGGACCTCCCGCATCGGTGACCTCAGTAGTGTTTACATCCCTGACTTCCCAGGGTCGTGCAATCGGAAAGGCCGTAATGCCTGCAAATAAGGCCACTAGAAACTCCGAAGCATCTTGTTGTTGGCCATCATAGCGCCAAGCGGGAGTAAGATGGCGAAGCGTGAAAGAGGCAGTCAGGGTGAAAGGAGAACCAGAGACAGAATCAGCCACTTCCTGATGGAGGGAGGTGCTTGCCCCTCCGTGCTCGTGCTCCAGCAAGATGCACGTCGGCACCAGGGCCGAAAGCGTTGAGTTAACATAGCAGTAGTTGGAGATGTTGCGCAGCGAGCGAGGAGCAGCGAGCGCGCCGTCCTTTGATTCTACTGTCCCTGACTTCGGTGGCAGGGGGCCTGCAGGCGTTGCCTGGCGAGTCTGGGGCGTTGCTCCAACAGCGGTGGTATCGTCCCGTGTGGGTGCGTTGCCTTGTGTCGTGCCAACCGCTGGCATGTACCTGCGTAACGGTCCGCCCTGGCAGCGGGAAAGTGCATGAACCAAGTCATAAAACAGAATCTGAAAAAGGATCGGACATTGTGCCGGATGCTGCCTCTTATCCGTAACAGGCTTGCGGCAGCACGGGCAAGGCATGCCCTTGACAAGGGTCAGGCCTGATTTGCTGCTCTGAGTTGCAGCTGTAGCGCCATGAGCCGCCCATTCAGGTTTGTGGGCCTGCCGGATGTGAGACTTGAGCTTGGTATTGTCCGGGGTCCAGAACCCACACAGCAAGCAATGTGACATAAGGTCCTGAGACTCATCAGATCGTCCGAGCTCCACAGCCGTGTGTGTTGTCAGAGTGTCATGCAAGCGCTGCTGCCTGGGATGCAATCTGGGCTGATGCTGCGAATCCAAGGGAGGGTGCGCCGCGTCATCCAGCTCCTGTAGCCTAGCTGGCTCCGAGCAGGCACCTGATAGCAAGTCCTTCATCTGAGGGAATTGCCTGTTGCAGGCCGCACACTTGGGGAGCCCTCCTACAGAGAGGGTGTGGGAGAAGCCTCGAGGGACATATCTGATGACCGAGCCTGGATGCTTGCGGGCCTGGTGGGTGCGAAGACCGACCTCAGTGTCGAAGGCCTGAGCACACGTTAGGCACACGAAGGACGGGGGGGCCTCCTGCTGTGATGTGTCCTTAGAAAGTTGCTGCAGAACGTCTGCATAACTAGTAGAGAGTGCCTCCGCCTGGAGAAGCGCGCGCTGGGTTAAAGAGATGTCCCCCGCAGGAGTTTTCCGCCGTCGAGCACCTAAGCGCTTGACACGATTGGCCTGTCGCGCCTGCAGCTTACGGACAGGGTCCATGATCTCATGGGAGGCGTAGAGGTCAGCCGTGGATATGTGTGTCAGGTGCGCTGGCTTGTTCAGGACAGCTCGAATTTTGCGAGCGTGCCAAGCCCGCAACAGTTTAGCTGTCTCTAGGGTCAAGCCCACATCCACCAATCCAGAGGCTACTGTGGCCCAGACAGTGCTATGCCAAATGTGCAACCGCGATGCAGGCCCCGCCGTTCGTCTGTTGTGAACGAAGCGGCGTACCTGCTGCAATTTCACATTGCCCTCCTGCAACCGGAACTTGAGAGTAGCCTTCTCGAAGTTGGAGTAGGAGAGCATGACGCCGAGATACTTAAAGGACGTCACCAGCGGAAAGCCCTCGTGAGACTTGGACTCTCCCAGTCTCCACATCTTATGGCGGGTTCCGTCAGGCGCGGTGCGCCAATAAGTGTGCTTGGAGATGGCGCGTTGCGCCTGTTGGCCCTCGAGTTTGACCATAACAGTGCATTTTGCACCGTTGACAGCAAATCCATGGCGACGGACCAACTGCAACAATTGCTCAATCAGAGCATGAGCGCGATCCAGGTCCTCCATTGAGTGGATGTCACGGTGAACCGTAAGGTCATCTGCGTAGCCCGTGAGGTAGTCCACCACGGCTCGAACCCCAACAAGAGCTATGAGCTCCCGGAAGATGGTGCCCGTAAGCATGGAAAAAAGTGTGGGGGCAAGCTTACACCCCTGTTTAATGCCCGCAGTGGACTGGACCGTGTCCTCTTCACCCTGGGTGCGAAACGTGTAAGCACTGCCAGCATGCAATGAGGCAACTAGGTCAATGAGGTCTTGCGGGACTCCCGCTTCCTGCAGTGTGCTAAGCAAGTCTGTTCTGCTCACCATGTCAAAGGCTTGTGACAAGTCTAGTGCCAAGCAGATGCCACCTACTAGCTGGGGACGAGTTCGTCCCGAGTGAAGCTGATGCCTGGTTCGTCGGGCCTCCTGGCAGTTATTGCGTACCTGAGTGACATGACCAACGACCCTGCTCAAGGCATCTGAAAGACCGCGATGTGGCTGGTAGGCAAATTGTGGGAGACCCCGAAGATAGTCAGCCGTGTAGGGAGACAGCTGATCTCTACAAGCCCCCGCCAGGCCCTTGCCGTCTGGTCGAATGATGCCGAGGGGACGTAGATTGCCAGGCTTCGTGGCCGGCTTGTTAGGCTTTGGGATAAAACACAAGTCAGCATCCTTTAAGGGCGGCTGAAGTACCTCAGCAGCCGGCAATGGGCGTTGCCCCCGAGATTGCAGCGATGCTGCTAGCGCCTCTCCCGCAGCCGCCGAGCAGAGCCGCCAGGCAGCCGCCGGAGCAGAGCCTTGCGGTACCGCCTTGTGCGGTCTGATGGAGCCTATGTGCTTGGCCAGCAGACCAGCCGGGATTTCCGGCAGCGAGTCCACCTGGTGTGCGAGTGGCGGATGTCTGGCAAAGACCTGTTCCACGTGGTCTCTAAGCAGGCGGAGCTCAGAGGTAGAGTCCAACGGCAGACCATCCGGTCACTGAAGCTGTGCCTTAGTTTGGGGTTCCCAAGGTCGGAGCTTCTTTAAGGTCTTATGTGCGATGTAGGAATCGTGTCTGGCACACGCCTCATCGACCTCAGCCTGGAAAGCTCGGTGTCGTTCCTTCTTGGCTAAGTAGAGAGCCTGCTTATGCCATCGATTCAGGTCCTCCAAAGACTGATCTAGGTCGGATAAGGTGGTTATGGAGTCCTCATGCAAAGAACGAATATGAGCGACTCGACTCCACATTCGCAGCGTCGCACGGTGCTGAGCAGTTTCAGGAGCTTGCTGAGGCCGTGGTTTGGGGAAAAACAGTGCAGAGGCCTCCAGCAGTACCTGATTAACTTCATCAGGCGTGTGAGTCCGAGAGGACAGACGCTGGCCCACCCAGTCTTGCATGCGACCGGCTATTGGCAGACCTGAACGGACAGCCGTCTCTAGAGCTTCCTTATGAAAGGTCGTGGAAGGACAAGTAGGCTTTGGCAGATTCCAGTGCTGGGTGGGTCTGAGTTGAGCCAAGACTGGAAGGTGGCCGCCCCTCTTCCATTTGCCGAGCTGAAGATCCTTGCACGGCCGAGACTGCTTTGCCAGGCCCTTGGCCGAGGCTTCTGAAGTGAGCAGGAAGTCAATTTGTGATCCCTGACCATTCAGGAAGAAAGTGTGACCTGCACCACTAGACCATGTGTTAAGAGCTACCAACCGATGGGAGGAGACTAAGGCTTGGAACGATTCATCCTGCATCTGAGTTTGCTCTGGCTTGGTGCTACACTGACCTACCAGACCCTCCTGCGGGGTCAGTCGAGCATTAAAGTCTCCTGCCAAGAGAAAAGTATCTCGCGCTGGAATGGCCCGTATCGCAGCCGACAGATCGCGGAGCAGGTGTGAGCGGTCATCCTTGTTCTGCTGTGGAGTCTTCTTAGAAGACCAGGCATGTTGGTAAACCGCTAGTACATGCACACGAGCCCCAAGCCACGGGAAGATGACCTGAATGAGCCTTCCCCGGCGTTGCTCGCGCCATCTTATCTTCTGCTTGTCTATCTGCGGAGAGAGAAGAACCATGACGCCGTCCGCTCGGCTTGTGTCGTGAACAGCCGGCTGCGTGGCAGCGCCTTGCTTGGGGCGTTGCCCTGAAGTGGCTTTACCTTTAGGTGCTCGAGCAGCCCCTTTTGTGGCGGAGCTTACGCAGTGCCAGCCTTCGACATCAAATTCTGTTGTCTCACTCCAGTGGGTTTCCTGAAGGACAAGAATGTCACAGACTGACTTGGCCTCCGTGCGAAGCCATGTCTTCACTTCTGCCCATTGTTGCATGCCAAGGTGCCCTGCATTCCAGGAAAGAACACGAAGAGACTTGCTGGCACGACCGCCTCTCGGGCGCGAGCGGAAACTGGCGGAGAAACCTGAGGGACCTGAAGGAGAAATCGTGGAGCTAGGCTGCACTGGGAGGGGGGGAGGGGAGGGGGGGGTGAGTCCACTGCGACGCAGATGTTCAGGCGTCAACGTACCATTCCGGTACGGGATGCTTTCTTGTGTTCTATGAACCTTATTGCAAGCCTTGCGAAAGGCCTTCTTGCGAATGCTCTCAAATGAATGCTGGTGCATTGGCGATTGCGCCGTCCGCTAGTTTCGCCGGAAAGAGAGAACTCGAACCGACTCCTTTCACCCTGCGGAAAAGGTGAAAACCACTACCGCTTACCTCATGCCAAGGTTGTATAACTGCAGACAGAGGTCCGGGAATTGGGACCCGGTAGATCACAGCGACACGCGGCTCCGGGAACAGCTATGGCTCAGTAAGAGGACGGTCCCTTAAGCTTCGCAGAAGGGGCACGTTGCGAGCCTCTAGCGTTGGTACCCAGAGCCTTGTTAGCAAAGCTACACAGCCTGCTGTGATCCATAGCGGCTACACAACAAACAACAACAACAACAACAACAACAACAAACACACAACAACAACAACAACAACAACAACAACAACAACAACAACAACAACAACAACAACAACAACAACAACAACAACAACAACAACAACAACAACAACAACAACAACAACAACAACAACAACAACAACAACAACAACAACAACAACAACAACAACAACAACAACAACAACAACAATTTTATTGGACGCTGAGCGAGCGGGCTCTGCTCATTGCGGGCGAGCAGAAACAAGCCACTATCGTGTCATTTGGGGTTTTCATTTCCGATTGGGTGTTTCACCCTCCGAGTCCTGCCGTGGAAAGAAAGCAAAAAAGCACAAAAAACACCAATTATGTCATGCTTTGAAGCTGAGTTTTGTGGAGCCAACACACATGTTTTCATGCTTTGGGCACACACATACACCGAAATATTTGTGCATATTTTAAATGTTTTGCATGTTTTCCTCTGGTGTGCTCAACTGTCGTTTTGCCAAATCAAACTTGTTGTCAGCAAATCACATGGGAAACCGTTTTTTAACACCACACATCACACTCATGGAACAGTTTTGCAGCAGCTATGAACACGACCCTAAACTCTTAAACCCTAAGCCGACTCCCTAAATCCCAAGTCTTAAACTCTTTGGTTGCTAGGGCTTAGATGGTTTTGGGTGCAGGGATATTAGTCTTCGGGGTCATTCAGGGTGCCTCGGTGGGGGTTGAACAAGCCCCCTCTTGGCTTAGTGGGGTGATAGGGTTATTCAGGGTGCCTTGGTGGGGGTTGAACAAGCCCCCTCTTGGCTTAGGCAAGTAGTGGGGTTTTTAGGCAGGTGCTGGAGTTTTTCAGGGTGCCTTGGTGGGGGTTGAACAAGCCCCCTCTTGGCTTAGGCAGGTAGTGGGGTTTTATGCAGGTCTTGAGTTGTTCAGGGTGCCTTGGTGGGGGTTGAACAAGCCCCCTCTTGGCTTAGGCAGGTAGTGGGGCTTTATGCAGGTCTTGAGTTGTTCAGGGTGCCTTGGTGGGGGTCGGCTCGGGTTTTGGGGTTGGGGTTTAGAGTGCTTGCCCAGAAGCCCGAAGCAAGACCCTAAATGCCAAAATTCTTTAACCCTGAACCCTAAACCCAAACCCCCGAAGCCCTACTCCCCTGAGCTCTGAACATGATGCCTCATCCTGAATTGTAAGGCTAAACTCATCCATAGCAATAGTTGCCAAGCCCCCAATTTGCACATGCCATCAACCTTCACCTCAGCCCTGGTAACCCTGAACCCCTGAACCTTATGCTCGAAACCCCGAACCACATAAACCCTGAACCTGAGGCCCTGAACCCCTTGACCTTAAACCCTATAGCGCCTCTAACCCTGTCGTTGCAGGCCTTTAAGAGCCCTAACCTTTACACCCTAAACCCCCAAACCCTACACCTGCGGTGGCACAACACTGCTTGCGCCCGACGACGAGGCATGGCATTCGCTTGCAACCGGTTGGGTTCTGTATTTTTCTCACACAACCATGAATTGAGATGATTCTTAGTTGCAGGTTTCTGCTGCAAAAAAACAGGTTGCAACCAGTTGCGTTCTGTAACTTGTGGCAAAACCCATCAATTCAGATGACTTGAATACAGGTTTCTGTGGCAAAATACAGATTGCAACCAGTTGCGTTCTGTAACTTGTGGCAAAAACATCAATTCAGATGACTGGAATTTTGAATACAGGTTTCTGTGGCAAAATACAGATTGCAACCAGTTGCGTTCTGTAACTTGTGGCAAAAACATCAATTCATATGACTTGAATACAGGTTTCTGTGGCAAAAAACAGATTGCAACCAGTTGCGTTCTGTAACTTGTGGCAAAAACATCAATTCAGATGACTTGAATACAGGTTTCTGTGGCAAAAACCAGATTGCAACCAGTTGCGTTCTGTAACTTGTGGCAAAACCATCAATTCAGATGACTGGAATACAGGTTTCTGTGGCAAAATACAGATTGCAACCAGTTGCGTTCTGTAACTTGTGGCAAAAACATCAATTCAGATGACTGGAATACAGGTTTCTGCTGTGGCAAAATACAGATTGCAACCAGTTGCGTTCTGTAACTTGTGGCAAAAACATCAATTCAGATGACTGGAATACAGGTTTGTGTGGCAAAAAACAGATTGCAACCAGTTGCGTTCTGTAACTTGTGGCAAAACCATCAATTCAGATGACTTGAATACAGGTTTCTGTGGCAAAATACAGATTGCAACCAGTTGCGTTCTGTAACTTGTTGGAAAACCATCAATTCAGATGACTTGAATACAGGTTTCTGTGGCAAAACACAGATTGCAACCAGTTGCGTTCTGTAACTTGTGGCAAAACCATCAGATTGCTGTGGCAAAACACAGATTGCAACCAGTTGCGTTCTGTAACTTGTGGCAAAACCATCATTTCAGATGACTTCAATACAGGCTTGTGTAGCTAAACACAGATTGCAACCAGTTGCGTTCTGTAACTTGTGGCAAAAACATCAATTCAGATGACTGGAATACAAGGTCTGTGGCAAAATACAGATTGCAACCAGTTGCGTTCTGTAACTTGTGGCAAAACCCATCAATTCAGATGACTGGAATACAGGTTTCTGTGGCAAAATACAGATTGCAACCAGTTGCGTTCTGTAACTTGTGGCAAAACCATCAATTCAGATGACTGGAATTTTGAATACAGGTTTCTGTGGCAAAATACAGATTGCAACCAGTTGCGTTCTGTAACTTGTGGCAAAAACATCAATTCATATGACTTGAATACAGGTTTCTGTGGCAAAAAACAGATTGCAACCAGTTGCGTTCTGTAACTTGTGGCAAAAACATCAATTCAGATGACTTGAATACAGGTTTCTGTGGCAAAAACCAGATTGCAACCAGTTGCGTTCTGTAACTTGTGGCAAAACCATCAATTCAGATGACTTGAATACAGGTTTCTGTGGCAAAATACAGATTGCAACCAGTTGCGTTCTGTAACTTGTGGCAAAAACATCAATTCAGATGACTGGAATACAGGTTTCTGCTGTGGCAAAATACAGATTGCAACCAGTTGCGTTCTGTAACTTGTGGCAAAAACATCAATTCAGATGACTGGAATACAGGTTTGTGTGGCAAAAAACAGATTGCAACCAGTTGCGTTCTGTAACTTGTGGCAAAACCATCAATTCAGATGACTTGAATACAGGTTTCTGTGGCAAAATACAGATTGCAACCAGTTGCGTTCTGTAACTTGTTGGAAAACCATCAATTCAGATGACTTGAATACAGGTTTCTGTGGCAAAACACAGATTGCAACCAGTTGCGTTCTGTAACTTGTGGCAAAACCATCATTTCAGATGACTTCAATACAGGCTTGTGTAGCTAAACACAGATTGCAACCAGTTGCGTTCTGTAACTTGTGGCAAAAACATCAATTCAGATGACTGGAATACAAGGTCTGTGGCAAAATACAGATTGCAACCAGTTGCGTTCTGTAACTTGTGGCAAAACCATCAATTCAGATGACTGGAATACAGGTTTCTGTGGCAAAATACAGATTGCAACCAGTTGCGTTCTGTAACTTGTGGCAAAACCATCAATTCAGATGACTGGAATTTTGAATACAGGTTTCTGTGGCAAAATACAGATTGCAACCAGTTGCGTTCTGTAACTTGTGGCAAAAACATCAATTCATATGACTTGAATACAGGTTTCTGTGGCAAAAACCAGATTGCAACCAGTTGCGTTCTGTAACTTGTGGCAAAAACATCAATTCAGATGACTTGAATACAGGTTTCTGTGGCAAAAACCAGATTGCAACCAGTTGCGTTCTGTAACTTGTGGCAAAACCATCAAATCAGATGACTTGAATACAGGTTTCTGTGGCAAAATACAGATTGCAACCAGTTGCGTTCTGTAACTTGTGGCAAAAACATCAATTCAGATGACTTGAATACAGGCGTCTGTGGCAAAACACAGATTGCAACCAGTTGCGACCTGTAACTTCGTAGTCGTAGTAACAGTTGAGAGATCTAGGGCCGTTGAGGTCCTCGGGTTTAGAGGTCAGGGTTAAGGGTTTAGGGCTAGTGCATCATGTCACATCAGGCATGTCATGTCATGCCATGTCATGTTCTGGAACCCTAAACCCAAAACCCTAAACCGCGGCACATAATGCATGATATGCCATGTCCTGTTCTGGTTTAGGGGTTTAGGGGTCCCATCTCGGCTCGGGTTGGGGGGTTGGGGTTTAGGGTGCCTATGAAGTCGCACAAGACGATCCTTTGCAAAGAGCCATTGTTTCATGGCACACGGTCGTGGACGGAAGATTGAAAGGCCCGGATACATGAAAACGCTAATGAACTTTGCTCGTCATCCAAAAAGGACGGCTTCCAGAATAAGACCACACACATCATGATCTAGCCACCCATGTGTGCCTCGTAAGCATTGGGGCTCACCTGGTACAGATTTGTGGCCAGCATGCACAGGAAGTCACATGTCAAGCATGGGCGGACATGTTGGCTGCAAAGAACCGCACCGCCAGATGTTAGGCTCCAGCTCTTCTTACAGCCTGCAGGAAGTCCGGATGGTGCAAGCTGGTATGCGTCCGAGGGTGAAACTGTCAAAGCAGGAGATCAATTAGATCAGGTCTCTGCATAAATGTCTCGCACCACAGCCACTACAGGTAAAGTGAGGGTTGATGCATGTCTAAACCCGGCCTGCGCAAGAGCGGCAGGGAGGCCGCAAGGGAACTGCCATCAGCCTCGTAGTGAAAAAGGGTTGGGGTTGGGGGTTTAGGGGAGTCGGAGCTGAGCTGAGGATTGACTGTGACTGTGGTGTTTATGGAGCATCCCAGCTTCGATTTGATTGCAAGAGTTTCTTCGGATTTTCGGTGCTTAACACTGCCCTGGCACTCACTTTTTTCTTCATCAATACCCCAGAAGCATCTCAGGTCCCCAGCAAAAGACACATCGTTTGTGCATCTTCAATCCCCCAAAAGTGAGCCCCTCATGAAGTTCGTGGCATTGATCCACTGGCAGTGCGCTGCAATCACTCGTGCCTTGTTCTGCTTAAGGCTGCACAGCAGGATTTTCTTTAACTTGTCCATGTCGTCACTTGAAACCCTGGCTGACAAGTCCATCCCAGCAAAAACCAGAGCCAAAGCAGATTCTCTGCTGAAGGGAGGTATAGCACCAGGATTGGGCTTCAGGTTATCGAGCATGTTGTGGGCATTGCACATGATCGAATGCAAGTCAGCCATTGTCAGGAAAGCCCGCAGATCGTTGAAGAGATTCAAGAGGGCCTCTTTGTAAGTCTCGACATGGTTTATGTGCTCTTGGTAAGTCTCGACATGGTTGTCCACCGCCCGTCTTTTCTGAGTCACTCCGTCGAGACTGAGCTTCCTCCGTAACCTAATCGTCGGCACCATCCTGTTGTTGCATCCTCGCTTTGTTGGCCTGCACCTGCTGCACATCTTGTCACGCCGGTAAGTTCGGCGCGTTGTGCAGAGCAAGCATTGCCACGCCATGATTAGCAACTAGAGTTCGGAATGTTCTCTCTACTTGACTCAACCACTGTTCAGATCATTGTGTGCTTCCTGTCTCCGTTCGTCCTCTGCTTCTGCAGTGTGCATGGAAAAAAACGACTGTGAGGGTACGGCTGCAGGCTTGGCATTGGGGGTTAGGGATAAGAGATGCAGACCAGTCAGTTCGGTTTCGGCTTCAGTGCCCATGTCATGGCATACACATCATTTCCTGTTGGGGTTTACGAGCTAGGGTGTGTAGGGCAGAGCACTAGCAATGTGGAAGTCAGTGTTCAGGCGATTGCACAAGTCCTGATGCAAAAAGGGGCAGAGCACTACAGGCCCGCCTGCTCCAACTCCGGGCATCGGCTGTCGCAAGCAGATTGGTCGGACCTGCCCAGACAAAACAAACTGTCACAGTCAAGCAGTTATGTCCTGCATTCACAGCAGTGCACTGCACACAAGCCGCAGCGACATGGACCCACTACTACTACTGCTGCTGGAGTCTCGGAAAGCATTGCTTTTGCACCCACCAGCCCCGGGTCATCTTGTGTGCGTAGACGGCACTGTACACTCGCACACCATCTTATGCTTAATTTTCGGCCATGAAGGATCTCAGGAAACAAAGCAGAGCACTTGCTCCTCCGTTGCCTTTTTCATCTGACCCTTTGTCTCATCGTCCGTCTGCCTGTACTGCCTGATCTGCCGGCGCCAAATGCATGCCTGGGTCTCCCAAGGTCTCTTCGGGGTGTATACCATGGCTTCCGGAGTTGGGCATCGCACATTTGTAGGGCACATCTTGGCCTCTGCAGCTTTCATGACTTTGTACTCCGGTCTCTGCTTCATCCTCTCCACGAATCTCGCTCTCTTCGGTAAGGAGAGGTCCGTCATTGCAGAGAGAAGTCGTGAAGGCACGAGTCTAAGGCTGCAGAGAGAAGTCGCACAGGGACGAGTCTAAGGCAAGCGGTTTCTTTGAGCAGTGAACCGAGCGGATGCAGGACAATCAAAAGCCTGGGGCACCATCAAACATCCTTAAATCCTGCTCTGCCAGGTGCTCGTGGGTTCTTTTGCATCCTCCGAATCATGACAAATCTTAACTCTCAACCAAGCTGCACCGACCCCTGCCCGGCCTGGAATTTCTTGGATGTCATAGCACTGCCGAAGAAGTAGTCAAGTGCTTCCCTCCAGGCTTCCTGCATCACAGCTGCATTAGACAAATTCCCCAGTCGCACAGTAGTACATCCTTAGACTCCGGTCCAATGCCATCTATAGCCACCTATATACCAAATCCATACATTTGAAAGGCTAATACCGTTCTATGTAGCAAGACTCAGATTGCAACCGGTTGGGTTCTGTAGTTTTCTCAGACAGCCATGAATTGAGATGATTCTTAGTTGCAGGTTTCTGCCACAAAAAACAGATTGCAACCAGTTGCGTTCTGTAATTTGTGGCAAAACCATCAATTCAGATGACTTGAATACAGGTTTGTGTACCAAAACACTTAGTCGTAGTAACAGTTGAGAGATCTAGGGCCGTTGAGGTCCTCGGGTTTAGAGGTCATGGTTAAGGGTTTAGGGCTAGTGTATCATGTGACATCAGGCATGTCATGTCATGCCATGTCATGTTCTGGAACCCTAAACCCAAAACCCTAAACCGTGGCACATAATGCATGACATGCCATGTCCTGTTCTGGTTTACGGGTTTAGGGGTTGCATCATACATGGTTTAGGGCTAGTGAGTCAGGTTACATCAGGCATGTCATGTCATGTTCTGTTTTAGGGGCTTAGGGTGACATAATGCATAACATGCCATGCCATGTTGTGGTTTAGGGGTTTAGGGGTCGCATCAGACATGTCATCCCATGCCATGTTATGTTTTATTGGTTTAGGGGTTGCATCATACATGGTTTAGGGCTAGTGAGTCATGTCACATCAGGCATGTCATGTCATGTTCTGTTTTAGGGGCTTAGGGTGACATAATGCATAACATGCCATGCCATGTTGTGGTTTAGGGGTTTAGGGGTCGCATCACACATGTCATCCCATACCATGTTATGTTTTATTGGTTTAGGGGTCGCATCATGCATGCCATCCCAAGGCATGTTCTGGTTAAGGGATCACATCAGGCCTGTCACAACATGCAGTCAAGTGCCCTTCGGTTTAATAGTGATGCAACCCTTTATGTAGGCCTGTGCTGTGACACTTTTACTCCGGCAGCTCGTCTGCTTCATCGTCCTCAGGCCCTGGGGGCAAGTTGCCTCCTCCATCTGCCTGCACATGTATCGGCCGGTACTCTTCTGGTGCCAGTGGAGCCCTTGCAGCTGCAGGAGCAAGAGCATCAAACGCATGCCTTGTCAGGGCAGTTTAAGCCGCAAACCCACACTCAATTCACAGCTCATCTGCATGCTGCAGCAAACTCTTGCTTTACAAAATGAACAGGAATGACTCAAATCCCTTCTTGAGATGGCCTGTTGTGGTTCAAGAACTCATACTGGGCAGGTCGCGGGTGTCGTCTCAAAGTGCCCTTGGCCCAGCCGACCAAGAAATCACGAGCAGCATCCTTGGCTTCCCGAAGAACTTGGCAGACCAGTGCCAGAAGCAAAGAAAATCAATTACTTAGAGTTTACAGCACAGCGGCATTGATGCACCCTTCTCGGTGAGCCTGCAATGCTTTCGCAACCACTTTGTCCCGGTCCTTCACAGCTTTTCGCGGGTAAACACCTGACGGCTGCCTTGACAATCTGGCTCGCAGCGCCGGAACCTCTGTCCCAGGTACCAGAAGACAGACTTGAAAATGCCTCCGTGAAGCCATTCGCTGGCGCACCACACAAACTACATCATCAGGATGGGACGGTGGGGCACCTGGCCATGTTGTCACAGGCACTTGCAGGTAGCCGAGATCTTTCAAGGTCGTGATCTCGAACCTTGCTTCCGACACTTTCGGGTTTAGGGTCTGCTGCTCCGGTTCAACAAATTGTTCCAGCAGAAAAGAGGTTCCATGCAGCTCGAGTAGCGAATGGGGGGCCTTCGGGCCTGTCAGGTTGGAGAAGACCAAACCGACCTCCTCCCACCAGCTCTGCCAGTTGGCTTGCTCATCGCCTTGCGATCAAACCATTCATGGCTGCTACTTCAACTGAGGACACAAAACAGATCCAAAAATCCTCTGAGTTAAGCTGCCGAGTTGCCCTTCCAGGCACCTCTGAAGCTTGCTCCCCCATCCACAGTGGACTGCTGCAGGAACCCATCGTAGATCCCCACCAAACTGTCAGCATCGGAGAACTCGCAGGCACTGCATTTGGTGACAGCCTGCCCTCCGAGCCCATCAAGTGGCCCGTGAGTGTGCCCCTTGCTGGGATATTGCAGGCTTATCCTCTCACACACCTGCAGCAAATGGAGCTTGACACACCAGGACAGGAGGAGACCGTTTTTGCAGTCCCGACTGCAGTTGTCCTGTACGATGCAGATGTGGACAGGAAGTGCTTGATTGCAGTTGTTGTAGACTTTGTCGAGAAGCCGAGAAATTCCCTCCACATTGGAATTTGTATTCTTGTAGACATCTGCATCCTTGATCTCAAACGCCAGCGCATGGCCCTGGGCCCAAAGCATGAGCACTGACAAGCTTGGACGCAGCAGGGCTTCAAAGCCATGAGTCTTCGTCATAGACCTTGGGCACTTGTGCTTTGCCTGGTCCAGGCCGTCGGCCCTGATCAAGACTACACTCAGGGACCGCTGGATGTCCCGGAGTCGGACCCCCATTCCTTTCTTGCAAAGCTGGGCAAGAAAACCGAAGTGTGCTTAGTGTTGTACACAAAAAAGCAGCAACCCATGCATGGCAAGACGAGGAACTCAAACTTGTTCGTAGCTGAACACTAAGAGCTGCCCATCGCAGATCAGCCTCCCGATCCTGCCATTGTAGCATGAGGTGCCTGATGTAATCATCCAGGGTCCTTGGTCAGGACCGAAGTTACTCGTCACATTTTGGGACTTGGGTTCTCATGTCTGTTTTGGGCTGCCCAGCCGCTGTTGCCTCTCAGCCGGACTGAGATGCTGCCGGAGCCTTTGCTTGAAGCTCCTGAGGTCGCTGGTCGATAGGCAGGACATGAACTGACACAGCAATAGGCAGGACATGAACCGAGCCAGCAGTGCAGCCCGGCAGCCAGCAAGTGTCACAGACCGCATGTTCACCAGCATTCTTTCTGAACTTCAACCACCCACGGCACTCTCGGACTGCTCGGCAGAATGTTGTGAACGATGGCACAGGGTGACTGTTTTCCCTTGCCCACTGCTGCAGCCAGAGGAACATCATCGATGGCCGCGCCACACCCAGGTACCGTCTTGCACCTGCACCGACACCTGGACCGGTCAGCACCTTTTCAGGCGCTTCCAGTAAACAGCAGCACTGAAGCGAGCACGATGCCACTGCACGAGCTTCAGCATCTTCAGCAGCATCCACATCCGAAGAGGAGGACGACCCACTTCTCGCTGCCGATTGCTGCTGCCTTCAGAACTGCAGCACATCGCCACACTCAAGCTTGATTACAAGCATGTCACATTACAAAAACAACAAACTGAAGCTGTTGGAAGGAGGGACGAATGCACTATTGTAGTCCTGTGGCTGCCAACAGAGCTTGTCTCGAATCTGAATTTGTCTGGCATGCCTTCAGCATCGAACTGGTACCGATGCCACAAAAAGAGCTTGCAAACCCGCAGCATGGGAGAGCTGGCCGGGTTCTTCGACCGAATGGAGTTTGCCTCACGGCGCCTGTCTGGCTGCCCTTGCAATACCTTGTGATCTCAGTGAAGTGGCCCAGCAACAAAGGAGTCAATGAAGCTAACAAACGTCTTGCATGTTGCAGTCCTGGCAACTCTGTGTACCCGAGATGCACCCACCTGGGCTCAGGGCTCGGACTATCAAGACATGTATCCCTAACCTGGGCAAAGCTAAGCAGGGAAACTCACACTCCAGATGAGCTGCACGAAGAAAGGCATATGCACTCTTCAGGCAAACTTTCAAGTCATCTGCAGGGACGATGCCTGCCAGTTGTACAGAGGGCCTCTTGGTAGCAATCCTTGTTTTGTAGTGCTTCCTCTTCTGGGGCTTCGAAGGCTTGCCGTCCTCGCTGGACTGCAGGTCCAACTCATCAGATTCGGGCTCAGAAGTTGATTCGCAAGCCTGATCTGCATGGCCGGGCTCAGAAGTACCTTCTGGATCACTGGTCACCTCATCTGGGCCCACATTTTCATGAGGTGCAGAGCTTGTGGAGGAGCTCCTTCTCCGTTTCTTCGCCACTCTGACAGCTGAGGAGGACTGCACCTCCCTCTCATGTTCATGAGGTGCAGGGCTGGTGGAGGAGCTCCTTCTCCTTCTCTTCGCCATTCTGACAGCCGAGGAGGACTGCACCTTCCTCTCACATTCATGAGGTGCAGGGCTGGTGGAGGAGCTCCTTCTCCTTCTCTTCGCCATTCTGACAGCCGAGGAGGACTGCAGCTTCCTCTTATTGCTCTGCTTCTCTTCGCGGTCTGATACCATTGCAGACCTGCTAAAAATCCAGAGGATGTCTCGGTCGGCTGCAGCCCGATCAAGCTGATGAAGCTGGGTCGAGTACTTTTGTAGCTCGTTCACATAAGGGGCCGCCTTCTCGTAGCAGCCTCAATGAGTGCAGGGTAGTTGCGGTGTGTGTGTGTGGGCATGGAAAGCTTCACTTCTTATCATGCCGAGAAGGCTCTGTGCTTGCAATGTAAGCATTGCTTCTGCAGCTTCCGGCATGTCTGCAAAGATGCAGAGAACTTGTTTGCGAAACTCATCATGGCTACCGGTGTCTCCGATAGGACTCATGAGGAGTAAGTTCATGCTCCTAGCATTCTACTTTCCTTCGGCAAGTCCTGGTGGATTTATAGGGTTTAGGTCTTCGGGTTGAGGCTCGGGTAAGTGGTTTCTGTGGTGCGTCATCTTTTCACACTCGCAATTTTGGACCACTGTGGGGCTAAACGGGTTCATGTCTATCAGGCTCCTGCTGTGCACTGCTTGAGAAACGAAGCTGCACAGGCAGCAAGCAGTGGACATGCTCGTGAACAATCTCCATTCCTGCTTTCTTCAATCAAACAATGCTGCTCTCAAAGCAAGCTGTACGCACCTGGTCCAACTGAAGCATGCCGCCGCTGCAGCCTGTATCGAAAATGCACGTTCTGAGGAACATTAGTTCATTTGCCTAGTGCCTCTCGATTCCCTCTGACTGGTGATTCCGACAAGGTCTCTTCAGTTTTGCTTCACGAAGATGTGATCTGTAGACCCTTGATCCTGTGTAAGCTCTGCGTTTAGCATTCGGCACACTTGCAATTGCAATGGCTCTGCTTTTCCGGATTGAACAGCAACTCAAAGCAGCTGATTGGCTATTGCAGGATGTGCACCAGAATGGAAACCAATACACTGGCAGCCACATTGGCTGTGAAACCATTGCCAGCGAGCTCTTGGGCCTGCTTGACTGTAAGATCTGTCAGGCCTGCCGCTTTGAGCTCACGGCTTGACAGGCCTTGCAGGCTCATCACAAACGTCGGAGACTTGTTCAGGTGCAGCCCATTCTCGTCCAAGTACAAAAACCGCTTCTGCGGAAGAAGGCATGGGTGCACTGTTCTCCATTTGTGTCGTTGCAAAGTGTCTCCGCTGGGGACGACGAACCTGGGCCGCTGCTGCCAACTATATGTCAACTTCACCCAGCGATCAGCAACCCCTTCAAGCTGCCAAAATGAATGCAAGACACAGGAGAGACTGGTCGATGTCCTTGGTTTGTCACACCGGACCAGTCAAGGAGGTCATACATTGACACCGAATGGTTTACAACCTTTTGCAGAGCAAGATTCATGGCCCCATGTCTTGCGCAGCTTGGCAAAGGACAGATGGGTTGCTTCCAATTCTCTTTCTGGCAAATCCAGCTCCTGCAAGCCTTGTGCAAGCAGAAGGCCTTCAATCTGAGGTTCAAGAACCACCCGAATGCTGAGGCCGGAACACTGATGCACCCATCTGACCTGTGGAACTTGTAGATCCTTTTCTGTGATGTTGTGCTTCTCCTTGTAAGCTGCATGGTCTGCAGGCCATTTCTGAGAAGATGCTGCCCTGCCGGTTGCCATCTGTCGTTTCCGAAGTTCCTGCACACTAACAAATTGGAACAGAAACATGTATCCCACACTGACTGCCCAAGCAATATGCTTGTTCAGCTAGGCTGCTTGCTTATCAGTAGCTCTCTGCCACAAATCCACCAAAGGCTCGTGCCATCGCACTTGACACCGTCTGACTAGTCGCCACGCTGACGAGAGCTTCTCTCCAGCTTTCCGCTCAGCCCCCGGAGCCTGGGATCTCAAGGTGGTCAATGAAAGAACAAGCTGGCCTGTTTCATTGATTTGCATTCTGCAGGCCAAGTTGCCGCCAGGTCCAATTTCAAGCTGATTCCATAGACCCTGTTCCTGCTATGTGGCAAAGCAAAATGTTTCGAGTTGACCACCTCAAGGGCAGGCCACTGAAGCAAACATGAGCTGCAAGCCTCAACTTGTTGCACAAATGATTCTGGAAAAGCTGCCTGGAAGCTCGACACATACCCCTGCTTGCGCATGAGGTCCTTGATGACTTCTGTCCCCTTTTCATTCACAGTCTTCCTGTGAGCGTCCAAGTTTTTCACACATTCCCACATGATGCCAACTGGTCTCTGGGACCATTCCAAGCGTTGGATGAACTCAAGGAATTGAAGAAAGCTGCTTCCACTGTGCCCCTTATCATCTAGAATGCTTTTCGGCGAAGAGGTCTGGCACGAGATATCATCACACTCCACACCGACAATGGCCAGGGAAAGTGCTGGCATGGATTCTCTGGGCACTGCCTGCAGTTCGGATGTGGCCCCATACACCTTGGTAGGCCACTAACCATCTGACAATAATCATATCACCCTGCTCGTGATTGGTGAACTTTGCAAATCAACCAAGAGCCCTAAAGAGCATCCCACATCCTGCCAAGATTCGGGAATGTGTTCCCACTCGTGCCCCTGTGCTGCCAACATATTCTGCAGCACATCGCGCTTCCACTTGACAAGCTCGGTGTAAAAACAAGGTTTTGGGATGACCGATACATCATGATCCTGCTGCAAAACTTTGCGCAGAATCTCCTCGGGTCAAGCTGCAACATACATCAAAGACGAAGAGCATCTGCAACTAAACACACAGCGACGATGCAAAACGAGCAACCAATGACTGGGAACCGGTACCCATTCCAGCACAGAATTCTGCAAAATGTACTTCTCTGGATCTCAACTTCCGCAGCTCTGCAGTGGAGAGGACATTGCCGAGCACGTAGCTCAGGAAATCAGTGCAGCATGAACTTCTGAAGCCGGGATTGGGCTGGCCAGTCTCTTCACAGTCTGAGCTTGAGTGAGGTGCAGCAGCCTTTCGTTTCTTCTTCTGCCTCTCTGCCCAATCCTTCTCTGCTTTCTCAATGCGAATGGTTTCTGGGCTATCCTCAGGTTCTGTTGTTACTTCTGATGCTGCTTCGTCTCCGGTAAGCTGTCTGTGTCCTGACTGGTACAGCAGGTATGCCACTGTAAGGCTGCAACATGACGACATGCAAGTCCTGGCTGGATCTTGGAACTTGATGCTCTGGACCTCCTTTGTCCTGGTGGCTCGCATCTGAGACACTGTAAGAGCTTTGGTTGCCGGCCAAAGCTCAGCTGGAGTCCTTTGGCCCTTGAAGCAGTCTCTTGCACTGCAGGCTCTGAGGTTGATTCATCGGACATGGCGATTCCCGGTGCAGAGGCAGGCTTTCACAGCTCTCGGGAAATTCTCTGATGTCTTGGATCTAGGGAACCGACAGAGCTAGATGCTTATGAAGCTCCTGCCATGAGCTGCTTGAGCAACCTGAAGCATGACACTGCAGCTCTAGTCGGAAATGCATGCGATTTGAACATACTGATAATTTGCCGCACTCAGAACCGTGATAGCTCAAAGCCATGCCCGACACAACCACAAGGCATGATCGAAGCAGAAATCATCAGTGGCGTCAAGCAGTGGCAAGCAGCCCCAACTTGCCCTCATCGGAAGAAATGCAAGCACTGCAATGCATGTGATGTTTCAAAGCATTCACGCCGAATCTAAAAGAAACCTTGGCAAGGTAAGCTACCGGCATTTCCGAAGCAGAGCACCTGGCAGGATAAAAGCAAGACGACAGACAGTCATGTGTGCACTCGATCAAATGCAGCCTTGCCATGCACGCAGATTACGAAAGGTTCTTCAAAGCTCCACATGGATCGCTCTACAGCACTCAAACACATCTTGTAAACCTGGACGATGCAAACAGCTTTTTGCCTGTAAAGATCTGCTCGGGTTCTGCCCAGTGTCTGTTGCAAGCCCCCTGCCCCCTGCCCTGATGAGTTGACCCCTACCTACATGCATGCTGTAAGAGAGCTGGGGTTCTGCAGCACTGGTGGTCTCTGCTGAGTGGTGACCACTGTCTTAAATCGTCCTGTGTCAAAATGGACTGTGTGTCAAAATTGCCTGCTGCGGAGCTGCAGAGAAAGAAGCCTGGCCAGGCTAAACACATAGGTAAAGTCACAGAGACTAAGCTTTTGCTCATATCACTGGGCTTGAACTGACCCAAGCCACAGCCATGACTTCATACAGCTCGGGAGGTCCGAACAGCTTCAAGAAGTCAGTCCATGGGTAGGCTCTGGACTAGCCTGTTCGGGAGGCCTAAGATATGTCAGAATCTCAATGTGAAGCTCTGGAGTTGTCCATAGAACCTGCTCATGAGCTTTCTTCTGCAAGCTTGATGTACTTGCCATTCTGCAAGCGCACCGACTGATCCAAAATCATCATCGTCTTTTTTGCCGTCAGCTTGGTGTGCACCGGATCAAAAGAGAACTTCCAGGCCCAAACAACATTGGAGCTCAGGCGGCACCCCTTCAGGACGAGCTCTCTGGCCTGGGCACACAACAGGAAGAGAAACAGGACTGAAGCAGCATTCCACAGAGTCATGTGAAAAAACCCCACTGCCAGTGCAACAACGGAACCATGTTCCCGGGAGTGAGCTTCTTCTCGTCCTTGTCGCGAAGGATGTAGTACCAGTCATCGGATTTGGTAAGTGCAAATCCGTGCGTCCCACCAGATCCGGCCGCCTTGGTCCCGATCTTGTAGCCCGTGCAGGACAACTCCTTGCTGGCACCACTCTTGTGCAGCTCTTTGACCACCTGGTAGAGGCTGGAACGGTGCTCCGTCCCTCGCTTGACCCCCTCCTCGCCGTCCTCCACACCATGGGACACATCCACCCATGTCTTGTCCCCCTGGGGCATCTCCAGCTGAATGCAAGGATCGGCCTTCTGCTGGCTCATGCGGCCGCCGCCCACTCCAGCGATGCGGAAGCCTCGAGGCAGGTTCACGTCCAAGGTCGCCTTCAGATAGTAGCACTTGTCCTTCTTGACAATCATCACCTTGGCATTGTCGAAGCTCTTTACCTCCAGCTCTGGCCCCTCAAGCGGGACTGACAGCACCT
>CAJNDT010006159.1:277581-375678 GCA_905221615.1 Symbiodinium sp. CCMP2592
AGCCGTAGCCCGATACCCATAGCACAGCAAGCGCGTCCGCTTAACGACTGTACCCAGATGTGACGTGGAGCCGTACCAGGTAGACACCGTGCTGGAACTGAAGACGTTGGCCAACTCTGCTGAACCTGAGTCCCCAGTGTCCCAATCTGCGCCTTGTCTTGTAGACAAGTCTGGCCCGGCGGCCCCCGGGAGGCCTCCCCCTCCAGAGAGGATAGCCCCTCTAGGCCCACAAGGGCACCCCATAGCAAGAGGAGTCCCTGGAATGCCCGTCGGGGCCAGCATTGGGAGGATGCTGACGCGTTGTGAGTCACCACGTTGCGCCTAGCCTGTCCTGAGTCTGACTTGCTCCCAGGCGCTGGCGGCTGAACAGAAGTGAAGCGCAGAAAACATTCAACCGTGACGAAGAACTCTCGATCGCACTGGCTTCGTAGCAGCTGGTGGCAGTCCACTGTGCCGTTGAAGGAAAAACTAGTGCTCGAAGAAGACTGCATGAGAATACCAGACGATCCGTGTCCTTCTTGCGGAGGTGTACCAGTTAAAGCGCAAAACCAGAGCGCCAGCAAAACTGCGCAGGAGAGACCGTGAGCTGTACCTGGGTGTATTGTCGTGTAGCTGGAAAGTCGAAGAGAGGAGCGGAACGAGGCCTCAACTCGAAAGCTTCCTTCAGGATACCCAGGTGCAGAAGATGGCCAACCCATGACTGGGGCCGCCCCTTGAATGGCTTGGTGCGGCAGGTCCTTTTGCAAATGTAAAAGCATCGGCAGGAGAAAAGTACTGAGGCACAGTCGACGCGCCTTCCGCTAGTTTCGCCGGAAAGAGAGAACTCGATCCGACTCCCTTCACCCCGCGGAAAGGTGAGAACCCTACCACTTACCTCTTGCCAAGGTTGTATAACTGCAGACAGAGGCCCGGGAATTGGGACCCGGTAGAACACAGCGGCGCGCGGCTCCGGGAATAGCTATGGCTCAATAAGAGGACAGTCCCTTAAGCTTCGCAGAAGGGGGCCGTTGCGAGCCTCTAGCGTTGGTACCCAGAGCCTTGTTAGCAATGCTACACAGCCTGCTGTGATCCATAGCGGCTACAACAACAACATCAACAACATCAACAACAACAGCAACAACATCAACAAGAACAACAACAAGAACAACCCAACGACAACAACGACAACAACGACAGCAACAACAACAAGAACAACAACAACAACAACAACAACAACAACAACAACAACAACAACAACAACAACAACAACAAGAGAAACAACAACAAGAGAAACAACAACATTTCATTCACACGCAGCGGGAGGATACTGTCTGAGGTGAAACTTAACGTCCACGCTTTGCGAGGGATCGACCTGCTGCTCTGCTTGCTACTTGCGCGGTCACTTCATGACGAGCCGTGCCTTAACACAGCACTCGCACACGCTCCGCCCCTCAAGGCTGCAAGCAATGAAGTCGGAATCGGACGTGTCTTCAGAGTCTTATGCGGCATCGGTGGCCTGTTGTGGGGAGGGGTCCCCTGAGGGAGGATCTCCACTCTTGGCCTTTGCTGCAGGGGGAGTATCTCCACCGTCGCTTTGCCCAGTGATTCTCTTTTTGGAAGGACGAGGAGGGGGAGTGATTCCACCCGAGGGGAGAAGCTCCACCTGATGTTCTCCTACTGTTGAAAAACCCCTGGGGAGAAACTCCACCAGCTGTACACACATGGCAAGGGGAGAAACTCCTCCGATTGTTGGGGAGAGTCTCCTCCTAAGGGAGCATCTCCGCAAGGCTCGCTGGAAGAGCTCTTGCAGAGACATTACTCGGGAGATTAGCTACGTCCTGCGGCTCGTGAGAGACGGCGCTGCGAGCTAGGAAGATGACGTAGCTATTTTCTTGAAGCAGGGGATCTTCGAGGGTACAGGGACTAGGGGGGTGAGAGTCATCACCAACATACCAGGCATCTGCTGTACGTACAGCTGCACGGTAATGGCCACTAGTGGACTCCATTCCTAGGTGAATGATCACTGCCTCTACTGTGTAGGTACAGAACGAAACTCGGGATGTGTGGTCCAGGAAGACAGGGATCTGGACTTGCTGTGGGATTGTGATGCGAGTGTGTTCCTTAGCTTCACCTGCGAATCTCGGCAAGGCTAAGCACACCTGCTGTGCAGCTTCTATGAGAGCACATGAGCGCTCCTGAGACGACCATGCCACTAGCATGTCCTGTAGGTTGGTCTTGATCGCCGTGGCAAGATGAATGGGAGAGCCCCCTTCTTCGTCCACTAGCACGCCTTCCGGTACTGAGGCTCTAGTTTCCCACTGTCCAAATCTTGATGCAGAGAGATTCCGAAACACTTGCTGCAGGAACTCAGCAGAGTCGTGCTGGCCTCCGTCAAAGAGCCAGCCCATGGTGAGCTCCGAGAAGACTCTGTGTTCAGGGGTTATTCTCGCAAGCTGACTGATCCGGGATGCCTCTTGAAAAGTCGCCCCTGAAGGATCTGATAGCCAGTGGAGACACTGCAGACCTGAGTTGGCATAGCAGTGGTTGCGACTATTGGCTAGCAGGAGAAAGCCTTCCAGTCTAAACACGGGGTGAGGAATTCCTGGCGTTGCATCTGAAGGCTTCTGTGTGACTATCTTCGCCGATGCCGTGGACTTTGCTCGAGTATATTCGCGGGGCTGCTTGTTGAGCTGCTGGCGCGCTACCTCCTGCAGTACGTGCACCTGCAGTAATGGAACGCACTGCTGAGCATGTCTACCCGGGGCATCCACACGAAGTTTGCAGTATCGACAGCTATCTCCTTTGTGGAAGAAGACCTTAAATTGATTGAGTCTTGGTTGGAGAGTTTTCTCCAGATTGGCCATCACCTCAGGATGCTGCTTGTTTAAATGCTGTTTGGCTCCTTTCTGGCCTACGAGGATCTGACCACAGAGTGCGCAGGGTTCCATCAGGTAATCATGGAACGCCGGATTTCGAGCGGCGCCTTCTGGATTGTCCTGGGCATCAGACTGTAGACTTTCTACGAGTGAGATCCGGTTCTGTGCTTCTAAGGGTAGCTCTTCCTGCTGTCTAAGCAAAAGCTCTACCCTAGGGCAGGGAGATGCTTCGACATGTTTGCGCAGATAAAACACTGTTCGGAATGTTGCTCGACAGGCGATGCAAGTTGCTGACCCTGGCATTGAATGCAAAATAGGATCAAATTTGGGTCCTTTCAGGCACTGCTGAGAATCTGGGTGAGCCTTCTGCAGGTGGCGACGGAGTGCTCCGGTGCCAGAGAGACATGCTCCACATTCTCCGCAGGTCAGAAGCCTATCCTCCACATGGTGCGAGGAGAAGTCCGTGGAGAGGCCTTCCAATGCCTGGCTAACTGCCGCAGCACGCAACTTATAGTGTGGGAGAAGCTGGGGATCGGAGTGTTGCTGTCTCTTTATAAACTGGGTCATTCTCTTTTGCAGCTGCTCCTTCACGTGAGGAACCCGTAATCTCCGGAGTAACTCCTGGTTTGATTCCTTCGTTTCCTGGGAGTAACTCCGCAGGACGAATCTGAGTTGGTACATCATGTGTGAATGGAGCTTTTGCAATCCCTGCTGTGTCATCCCCACCACGTGAAGTGCATACAGAGCAGAGGCCCACGCAGTTATTGTCCAAAGCGACAGACGACGTCTGTCTGATAAGACTCGGTGGTTCCGAACTGCATGGGCTACTTCTGACATTGCAAGCTTACTGGATGACAGCCGATGTTTGAGAGTCTTCATTTCATAGTCGTGATAAGAAAGAATGACCCCCAAGTATGGAACCTGATGGCGCAGCGATATCAGCCTGCCCGAGGGGAGTTCAACATACTTCTCTCCCTCGACCTGGCGAAAGAGTTTCTTCCTAATGGTCGAGGCTGAGCCCCCTTGCAGCTGTAGCAGAATTGCTGACTTGGACGGATTGACCTTGAACCCAAGCTCTACCAGCTGATCCAGAAGCATGTCGCAGTACCCTAGTGCTGTCATGAGGCCGGCCGCAGAGGCGAAATGCGACTGGATCAAGCTATCGTCAGCGTACATTGTGAGGAGCTTCACTAGTTCTGCTGGGCTGATTTTCCCAGAGAGCTTCCTAAAGAGAAGCCATGATGCAAAGGCGAATAAAGAGGGTGCTAGCTTACATCCCTGCTTGATTCCCCTGCGTGTGGCTATCTCAAAGCTCTGATCGCTGGCTGTCATCTTGTACCAGGCTTTGATGTGGAGATGGCCTACCACCTCTATCAGAAGAGGATCTGCTTGTTCGGCTTCCAGGGCCTCTCTTAGTCGCAGCCTGTTGACAGTGTCAAAGGCTTTGCTCATGTCCACGCTCATGGTGAGACTGCCTCTGAGCTTGAGCCCCTGTTGTCCCTTACCTGCCGCCCTGGTGGTGAGGGCCTGTCTGAACCTGGCCTGGTCCACATGTGTGAGGGCCTTGCAGATAGCCTCCTCTGTGCCCCTGCCTGGGACAAAGCCGAACTGAGAGACGCCGGTCATTGCTAGCTGGAGGGTAGACTTGAGTCTCTTCCTCACGAGTCCGGCTAAGACCTTACCCTCAGGTGCTATCACCCCGACCGGACGGAGTGAGGTTGGTTTGTCTGGCTTCTTGGGAGGCTTTGGGAGCCAGGAGATCTGTGACGAGGTGACACTGTCCGAGAGCCTTCCTGCAGTGACTTCCCTATTAAGGGTGTCCGAGATTAGCCGGATTGCTTGGGGACCTAGGGAGCGCCAGGCTACTACGGGAGGACTCTTTTTAGGAACCGCCTTGCCCAGCTTTATTGTTCCAAGCTGTTCTTGCACTTCTTGCTCAGTGATGTGCAGGCTGCCTTGTATCCCTGAAAGCGGAAAGTCATCCCCTGCTCCAAACAGGTCTAGGGAATATTCCTCTAATTGTCTTCTTTCTTCCTCAGCAGTAAGGAAGCGACCCTCAGAATCACGAAGCTGAACTCTTTCCTGGGGTCTCCCCGACCTGAAGCGCTTGATTACCTTGTAAAGGGAATGACTCCCGTCCTGCTTGGACTTAAGCTCTGCCTGCTGGAGTTGTTCATCTATTTCCTGCCGCCGCCGCTCCTGCTTGTGACGCTTTGCTACCCTCGCCTGTGCACTTTGCTGGGAAAACGTGCACCAGCATCGGAACACCATACGGATCTGCAGCTCGGGCAAGAACTCTGCTAAGACCTTGACTGCTAGTGGGAGTGAGCGCAACGCAGAGCGCTCTTCCCAGATGCTGAGATCTGATCTTTGTGCTGCTTCCTTTCTCTTGGGAAAGTGAGTCGCGAGGGCTGAGTTCATTGCCTGATGGAGACTCTGCCAGGTTTGGGGATGATCCTGAAGGAGGGAGTCTACCTCCCTGGCAAATGCCTGTATTTTCGGGGAACGGTGTCTGTAGCAGTCCTCCATTGCCTGCTGGTCATAGGGTTTTGAGGCTTGGGAGGAGTATCTCCTGCTGTGCCTCAGTTTACCAAGAAGGGGGAAATGCCTACTACCATCCCTCCAGGATGCAACTGGGAAGGTCCTTAGTGGCCGGCAAACCCTGGCGGGGCCTTGGGACTGTGCAATCCTGACAAACGAGAAGTCAATCTGTGAAACAGAGTTGCCTTGTTCGTGGGTGGCTGGTCTATGCACTCCCTAAGTGTTGGTTGCGACTAGCTGGTGCTCCGACAGTAGGGTCTGGAGATCCTTAGATCCGCGATGCCCGAGTCTGCAAGCCTGGATCGTGCATGGCCCTACGTGTTTGTTGTCGGTCTTGAGCGAGGAGTTAAAGTCTCCTAGCACAAGGAGAGTGTTGCGATTGGGAACAGCTCGGATGGACTTACTTAGGGCGTGAAGGGTCTGCTTCCGGGTTTCCTTATTCTGAGCAACTGTCTCCTTAGAGCGCCAAACGTATTGATAGCAGCTGAAGACATCCAGTGAGATGCCGTTGCTCGGCACCCGGACCTGGAGAACTCTTCCTGGAACAGCCTAGTTGTAGCGAAGATCCTGTGACTTGCACAGCGTGGAGTGCACCATTATGAGGACCCCGGCTCCCTTCTCCCCTGTGGAACCAGAGCTGATCACGTGCCAGCCTGACTTGCTGAATTGCCAAGAGCCCCTCCAGTGTGTTTCCTGGATTGCTACCAGCTTCACATCCTGAAATGCGGCACTTTGCAGTACGGAGAGTAACTCTTCCCAAACTGCTGTTGTAAGAGATCCTGCGTTCCAGGATAGATAGCTGAGATTCTTATCTTCTGTAAATTTTGAAGGCCGAGTCCTTCTGCCGGGATTGGTGGGCTTTACATGTGCAGGAGCAACTCCAAGCTCTGTTGACGACATCGTCCTTCCCTTGTAGACCGCACTACCTTCAAGCAGAGCTTTACGTGCTGCCCTTTGATAAGAGCGTTTACCCTTCCCTTTAGGAACGGGCTGATGCTTGGTCGAACCACTAGGCTGTTTCGCAGCACTCATGTTGAGTACGGCTCCTGTCGGCTTCGCAATACCGACAAACCTCACCTCTGGGAGATGTTAGAGAGCTGTAAATCTAATACTCCCTCCCGGACTTGGGACCGGGACTGCTCAGGCGCTGACAAATGCCATGGCAAGAAAGGAAAAAGGCAACTGTACTAGCCTGACCTTTCCTGAGCCGAGAGGCTTCAACAACAACAACAACAACAACAACAACAACAACAACAACAACAACAACAACAACAACAACAATTTATTGGACGCTGAGCGAGCGGGCTCTGCTCATTGCGGGCGAGCAGAAACTTCGGAAGCGTGCCATCCCCGAGTGTGCCGTGAGCCAGCGCCACCGAGGTGAGCCATAAGCCAGCACCACTCCCTTAGAATCTGACCTGCCGACATTATTCTTATAGAGGTTACGCGGTCTTCGCCCGGCGGCCTTGTAAAGAAAAAGAAACAGACTGGCGCTTTGCGCGACGGGACTGCCCATGCGAGAATCGCAAGTACCTCCTTCATCCGTTTCTGAGAACTACGACCGAAGTCAGGCCCCGAGGCCTCGCGTAAAACAAGCCAAAACGAACAGACCTAACAGAACCAACAGAGAAGACCGCACAACCCCTATAGGATCCTCAGTGAAGGAAAAAGAGGAGCCGATGCTACAAACGTTAAAAGAGAAAGGGCCTAAGTCAAGAAGAGCAGTTCTGCAGACTGTACACAGCAGCAACAGCTCTTGGGCACCAGCCTCTAGGGGATAGGCCACAAGAAGTTGACTTCAGTTAGAAAGGCGTTGCCCGTTTTTACGCGAGCGATGCCCGACTCCTAACGTCCGTGACAGCCCGACTCACAAAGTCGTCGTCATGTAGCCTCCGTCACCCTCAGTGTGAGTCATTGCGTCCAATACTCACGAACTGGCAGCCGGTGGGTCGTACTCAGAAGAGCCGTCTCCCAGAGTTCCCGTCTAGTGGCGTCCCACACTAGGTAACTCCCGACTACCAGCGATGGGCCGTACGGATAATTCGTCGTCAAGCAAAAACACGTGGGCCGTCACTCCTAGCACTGCCTGACCCCGTCGGTAACAGGACAGTAACGAACACACCTGGGAGGGCCGTAGCCCGACACCCATAGCACAGCAAGCGCGTCCGCTTAACGACTGTACCCAGATGTGACGTGGAGCCGTACCAGGTAGACACCGTGCTGGAACTGAAGACGTTGGCCAACGCTGCTGAACCTGAGTCCCCAGTGTCCCAATCTGCGCCTTGTCTTGTAGACAAGTCTGGCCCGGCGGCCCCCGAGAGGCCTCCCCCTCAAGAGAGGATAGCCCCTCTAGGCCCTAAAGGGCACCCCATAGCAAGAGGAGTCCCTGGAATGCCCGTCGGGGCCAGCATTGGGAGGATGCTGACGCGTTGTGAGTCACCACGTTGCGCCTAGCCTGTCCTGAGTCTGACTTGCTCCCAGGCGCTGGCGGCTGAACAGAAATGAAGCGCAGAAAACACTCAACCGTGACGAAGAACTCTCGATCGCACTGGCTTCGTAGCAGCTGGTGGCAGTCCACTGTGCCGTTGAAGGAAAAACTAGTGCTCGAAGAAGACTGCATGAGAATACCAGACGATCCGTGTCCTTCTTGCGGAGGGGTACCAGTTAAAGCGCAAAACCAGAGCGCCAGCAAAACTGCGCAGGAGAGACCGTGAGCTGTACCTGGGTGTCTTGTCGTGTAGCTGGAAAGTCGAAGAGAGGAGCGGCACGAGGCCTCAACTCGAAAGCTTCCTTCAGGATACCCAGGTGCAGAAGATGGCCAACCCATGACTGGGGCCGCCCCTTGAATGGCTTGGTGCGGCAGGTCCTTTTGTAAATGTAAAAGCATCGGCAGGAGAAAAGTACTGAGGCACAGTCGACGCGCCTTCCGCTAGTTTCGCCGGACAGAGAGAACTCGATCCGACTCCCTTCACCCCGCGGAAAGGTGAGAACCCTACCGCTTACCTCTTGCCAAGGTTGTATAACTGCAGACAGAGGCCCGGGAATTGGGACCCGGTAGAACACAGCGGCGCGCGGCTCCGGGAATAGCTATGGCTCAAGAGGACAGTCCCTTAAGCTTCGCAGAAGGGGGCCGTTGCGAGCCTCTAGCGTTGGTACCCAGAGCCTTGTTAGCAATGCTACACAGCCTGCTGTGATCCATAGCGGCTACAACAACAACAACTACTACTACTACTACTACTACTACGACAACGACAGCGACAGCGACTACGACACGACTACGACTACGACTACTACGACTACTACGACTACTACGACTACTACGACTACTACGACTACTACTACTACTACTACTACTACTACTACTACTACTGCTACTACTACTACGACTGCTACTACTACTGCTGCTGCTGCTACTACTACGACGACTACTACTACCACTACTATTACTACTACTACTACTAAAACTACTGCTACTAAAACTACTACTACTACTACTACTACTACTACTACTACTACTACTACTACTATACTACTAGTACTACTACTACTACTGCTACTGCTACCACTACTACTACTACTACTACTACTACTACTACTACGACTGCTACTACTACTGCTGCTGCTGCTGCTACTACTACGACGACTACTACTACCACTACTATTACTACTACTGCTACTAAAACTAGGTACGCGCGCTTTTCGGCGCCGCGTAAGGTATATCAATTGTGTTTGGAAGGTTGTCGAGCACACATGAGGATGGAAGTGGTGAAAATGCTGGCAGGCGCAGCAAAATCGTCTGTTGCAACAGAAGTGTCCGCATTGGCATGCATGGAAAAGTGTGGCAGGCGTGGGTCAAAAGGCATATTGTACAGATCTCTGTTTAGGTACAATCCAGACAGAAAAGGCAGGAACTCCTCGGCCTGCGTGGGGTTTCGTGACATTGGCACTTCAGTGTATTTTCAGTACAGTGTGTCTGCAAGAGCAAAGCGCCGTGCGACAAGTTGCTAAAGCACAGGATGGCGAAAAGTTGCTTTTCGTACACTTAAGACAACTGTCGGCTCACTCTTTTTTCACCTCTGGTCATGGCACGTGGCAGCCGTCGGCCGAAGAAGGACAAGCCCACGTTCCTCGCATCTGTTCGTTTGTCTTGAGGCCAAAAAGAAAGTTTCGCACCGCACTGAAGAACCCAAAAAATCGAAGTAATGCATGCTAGAAGCAGTTCTCTTCCACAGTCTGGGAGAGCGTGGTGTCCAAGGCAGGAGGTCCGGCAAGGATGCCGTGAGCCAGCAGGTAGCAATCCTCCATCACGGCGGCCCATTCTTGCCAGAGGCTGCGCCCAGCAGCATTCACAGCGAAGACAGCAGGCCTGGGAGATATTGGAGGTCGGGCGTGTTGCAAAGCTCGTTGAGTTTCGGGTACATGCTTTGAGATCCGACATGTAGCTGTAGAGTGAGAGGCTCTTTTTTTTTTGATGCCGAGACACAACCTGTTGACGCATGGGTACGCTTCTCGTACCGCAGCAACCAGGTGCAAACAACCGGCGGACAGCGCGTCGCCAAGGTGCGCAACGAAGGAAGCCCTGGCCGAGAAGCGAGGCATCGGCTGCCAGGAGTCTGGCAACGAAGCACGAACGACAACTGCACGCGGCGTAGGTCCCGACATCAAAGAGCAGCGGAGCGAAGCGAGCACATGAGCCGCTATGGTGAGGATGCTCAGAGCGTCATCTTGCTCTTGATGGCGCAACACGTTCTGGCAGAGCACTGTCGCATCTTTATTTACAGCCGCACGGCGCAAAAGCACACCCTGTCGCAGGAATGTGCCACACTGGTTCACAACCCCCCCGCCCCCCCCATGCACCCGCCCACCCCGCACTGTCAAAGTAACATGCCGACACGGGAGCAGGCGGAAAAGTTGTCTTCTGACAAAGAACCAAACCACGAAAAAACAATGCTTTTCGCGGCTGGAAAAGCAAAAACATAAGTAAACACAACGCGCAGAAGCAGTGAGGAGGTGTACGAAACACTGTAAAAACCATAGGATCGGACCTCATCGAAAAAAGTGGCCTTGAGAAAACATGCAAAAACATTGTAAATACAGTGTGATTCGCCTCTTGACGCGCAAAAACACACGTAAATAGACACGTTCCAGCTACGGTCTGCACGGACAGCTAACACGCAGGAGCGATCCGCAGGTGTAGAAAACACTGTAATTACCATAGGATTCGACACTTCCGAACGCAATTGCCCCCCCCACCCCCCCCCCCCAACCACAGCAGACCCTCCGCGGCGTTGAAAAGCGCGCTTGCCTAAAACTACTACTACTACTACTACTGCTACTACTACAAAAACAACAACTACTACTACTACTACTACTACTACTACTACTACTACTACTACTACTACTACTACTACTACTACTACTACTACTACTATACTACTAGTACTACTACTACTGCTACTGCTACCACTACTACTACTACTACTACTACTACTACTACTACTACTACTACTACTACTACTACTACTACTACTACTACTACTGGTACTGTGTGTATGTTTGCAGGTGTGTAGGTGTGTGTGTATATATATATATATATACAACTATAACGCGATAAGCACAACAAAACAGAAAACGAAAACGACAAACAACAAGCAAAGAAAGCAACAAGAAGCGGAGCATGAAGAAAAGGCAGAAACAAAAAGGCAGAAAACAAAAAGCAGAGAAAGCAGCAGAAAGCGGAGCGCAAAACAAAACCAGAAAACCAAAAGCAACAAGTTAAAAAAAAAAAAAAAACAGGACCGAGAAGACCAAGGGACCAGGGGACCAAAGGTCCACGGGACCGGAGGACCACGGGACCAGAGGAGCAGGGGACCAGAGGACCAGGGGGACAGGGGGAGAAAAAAAGGGAGTGAAAAGATACGCCCTCCGCTGGAAACCACCCGAAATCCCCCTAATATCAAAAATGAAAGGCCCAAAATAATTCTGTATATTTCAGGTGGTAAAAGGGTTTTATTAAACGGATGAGGGGATTTCATACATATACATCATAAGTACATACATATATAAATCACCACACACATGCACATACACATGCACAGACACATGCGGCTTCGCGCGAAGCGAAGCGCATGCAGGCTGCTTGGCGTGGCTTCGCGCGCGTTTTGCGCGGCTCGTGCCGGCTTCGCGCGCGTGGCTTCGCGCGTGCCCCTGCGCGCGCTCGGCTTCGCGCGGCTTCAGGCGGCTTCGCGCACTTCGCGTGGCTTCGCACGTGCTTCGCGCGCCTCGCGCCGGCTTCGCGCGGCTTTGCGTGCAAGCGCTTCGCATGTGCGCTTCGCGCGGGCTGCTTATAGGCTTCGTGGGCGTGTGCGCGCACTCGGCTTCGCGCCGCTTTGCGCGGCTTCGCGCAGCTTCGCGCGCTTCGCGTGACTTCGCGCGCCTTCGCGCGCTTCGCGCGCTTCGCGCCGCTTCGCGCCTCTCGCGCACCTCCACGCGCCTTCGCGCGCTTCGCGCGCTTCGCGCCGCTTCGCGCTGCTTCGCGCGGCTTCGCGCGGCTTCGTGCGGCTTCGCGCGGCTTCGCGCCGCTTCGCGCCGCTTCGCGCCTCCGCGCTTCGCGCGCTCGCATCGCGTGGCTTCGCGCGTGCTTCGCGCGCCTCGCGCCGGCTTCGCGCATCTTCGCGCGCCCGCGCTTCGCGCGCGGGCGCTTCGCGCGGCTAGCCGCGCGCTTCGCGCGGGCTAGTCCCGTCCCCAGGGCGGATCATTCTGTGGTCAGTCCAGCACAGGAGCCATCACGTCCATGAACCCCACTGAAGCTCCGCCATCCACAGATGCGGGCACCGGGGGTTCAGGAGCCAACGGTGGAGGTGCGTGTGACAATTGCAAAGCAGCATTTGTTGCCAGCATTTCCTTCCTTCTTCCACAGAGTCGAGTAGTCACGTGGGACATAAGTTCTGAGCAAGCCTGCCCTTCTTCGGGCAAACTTAGTGCCACCCCTGTCCTCCTCTGTGGTTGCCAGCTCCTTTGCATCTTCGCTTTCTGTGGTCTTCTTCAGTTGCATGTGAGCATTGCGAGCGCCGCCCGTTTGGCGGCCTTAGCTGTGTTTGCTCTGGGCCAAAGAGACGACGGAGTGCGGAAGATGATGATTTTCATAGCCATTGCCAATTTTCTTCTGCTGCCGGCCGAGGCAGTACAGATGTACCCATCTCTATGTGAGAGCTTTGCGAGCTCTCGTTGCGGATCAACTGACGAAGTCCGACTCTACCGTGAGGCTCCGATAGTGTACTTTGCGCAACGCCGGAGCAGCGTACATCATTATGATGTATTTTGTTTCCACTGATGTTTTATAGTTCCAACATCTCCAACACGGAGATTTGACTATATCTATGCGCTTGAGTCGGGACGAAAAAACAGAAAGAACCCCATAAAACCCCACTTTTGGCTCAAACTTGTCATTATAACCAGCGCCTTGAGAGAGAAAAAAGAAGAAGACTATATACATGCATACATACAGCATAGATACTATATTATACACATGCACACTCTCATACACACTCTCAGTTTTCGCTCGCTTGAACTTGCAAGCCTCCCAACATCTCAAGCCCTCATGTCCTTTTTGCAAGATTTCAGACGACCGAGTCGAAGCACTGCTGGCGGCTCTGCTGTCCGACAGTCCATGGCAGGTTCGAGAGCATGCAAGTTTCTTCTGCTGCGACAGACCCTCTTCTCGAAGCGACAATTCTCATGTGTAGCGCTTGCATCTTGAAGGATGCCGGTTTATATGACGGAGCGAACTATAGAGTTTTCTTGAAGCAGAGCTCTGAATGCCATGAGCTCCCTTTCGGAAGCAGCATGGATCAGCAGTGCGAGGCGGGTTCCCGGTCTCGAGAACATTTGCCTGCAGGCTCATGCATGGTGAACCGGCAGGCCCATGATGATTTGATGCACGTGCAGCTGTTCATGAACATCGCTTTGGAGGCTCATGCACCGAACTGCACCGTTGCACGAAGTGTGTCAAGATCTGCATGCATGCCGCATGCTGCAACATTCCGCAGACCCGCAGACAGCACGGCCCGAACGGGATGCTGAGTGAAGGACGGACATGACATGCAGGCTCACTCCAGGGCAGGCTCACTCCAGGGTCAGCTTCACAAAGCTCTCTCGGGGCATGGGCGTTAGCTCATGGCTGCACATAGGCACAGCACAGCACTGCCTCTGAGACTCCTCGAAGGCCAGGGCCCTGTGATAGGGTCTGTGGCCGCGGTGCTGCCATGGCACTTGTGGCTGCGATGGAGCCAGTGCCTGAATGGCGTTCGGTCCGCGACTTCGCTGCAATGATTTGTGGAACAGATTCAGGGAAAAACAAAGTCTGCATTGTCGATCTTTGCACATATCAAGCACCCACCTCTTCTGTGCACCGATCTTTGGGCTTCATGCGTGGTAGTTATAGTCATGCGACGTGCAGGCTCTGGCAAAGTGAAGTGGACCTACGAGAAAGTGCAGGGCATCGCCATGGCGATGCGGGAGCACCTGCCGTTGGCAGTGAGAGACTTGATAGAAGGCCCCAATTGGAGGGGTGGCGCCATCGTCCGACTCGAGTCGGACGTGGCACGACCGACAGCGCGTGAGGTGTCCCGCCACTACTTCATCCTCAAGCCTTGGGTTCAAGCGCTCCCCACCACGGTGCCGAGCGCTTTTATGATCACTGACGCTTTGCTAATGCTGAACCAGTTGCTCGAGCGGAAGCTCTTCCCTGTCAAGCCGGATGAGTCATTGATCAACAAGGCGGCCGCGGAGGCCGTGAAGATCAAGAAGCTCCTTCAAGCTTTGAGGTACCTTTTTCGATCGAGCGGCTCAATTGCAGATCGGTTCACGAAGGCAGGCTCCATGTTGTTTTTTGCATGTCAATTAGCAAAAGCACCGGATCCCAGGTAAGAACAGTCGCTTCACGAGAATCGCGGATTTGAAGCACGACCTTCGACCGAAGGCGGGTATTGTCCTTTGAGAGGGTTTGGCGTGGAGATTGCTTTCTCGTTTGCCCTGCTTTTCGCTTGGAGGAGAAGACACCTACGCCTACGAAGGCGGAGGCGAACAAGGAAGGGGACAAGTCGATCGATGACGAGTACCTCGCCTCGATTGCCGACGAGGAGGCCGCTCCGATTCAAGATGTGGCTGTGGCTGCATGGGATCGAGGCTTCGTTAGTGCAGTTCCGCCGTGGTTCGGACTGCTCCGTGGATGCACGATCTGAGGAAGAGCCCCGGCTTTCGCAAGCCTCTACAAGGCAGTTGGGAGATCGCTCCGAAGATGATGAAGAGGATTCTTCGTTTCCCACCATAGGAAACTTCATTCACTCTTCAAAAGCCCCCAAACCCTATAATATAATCCTAAACCCTCCTTCCAGGACTTCTCGGACAAGGACTCAGTGACTTTGCTGAATGAACTGACCTCGGAGGAGGCCGGGATGCATGAGTTTTGTGAGACTTGCAGACAACAGCACTATGTAATGGAGGAGTTCAGTGATGATGAAGATCCTCTAGATCTCAAGCTCGAGGAGCTGCAGGCCGGTATGTTCCCGCCAGAGGTCTACGAGAAAGCGAGATTGTTGGCTGAACAGCACGCGGCTCAAGCGATGGAAATGATGGAGTCGCAAGCGGATTCGCCAGCCGCCGCTAGATTGCACAATCAGTTTTCCTGAGCATGCAGTGGGAGATATCAGATAGTGCGTGTATAAGGAGGATCCGGAGAAGACGGCCTCCTTTGCCGGAGCGTCGGACGTTCCGACGCCACCGAGCTCTGCCAGCTCATGCTCCCAGGACGATCGGCTTTGTGCTTGTTTTGGAGTGTGCTCAAGTATGTTCATGCATGAGGAGGATGTGGAGATGATTGCCAGCGGCAAGAGATTGCCACAGGACAGCGCTTGCTGTCTTGTGTCTCGAAACATGCATGAAACACTTCTGCACTGTATGAGCGCATCAGGATGATGGAGGGCCTTGGTTGTGTCGACCCCAACCAAAAGTCGATCTAGATGCACCAATCTTTGGAATATGGCCTATGGTTATCAGTGATGATGAGGATGACGATTTCAAGCATGCAACATGTACTTGTGCATATCCCGTGATAATGGAACACGCAGCGCATGTTCCTGTAAAGGACACCCGAAGTGGCAGCGACATGGAGCCGCACACATCACCGGAGAAGGACGTTGTGATAAATGAGCATGTGCATGTTAAAGTTGATTTGTAAGAGTTTGCTCCAGGATGAAGCGACCGACCTCGAGAACGCCGAGCAGATCCTCAGCCAGGAACCCTCGCAGGACGGTTTGAGTCTGATTTGTTCTTATCAGTATGTGCTTATAGTTGTGTGCTTTGGCAAAAGGAGCAGAGCGAGGCCGACGTGGAGCCGAAGAAGCGCCGATCCGCTTTGAAGGAGTTCCCATGCGGGTCATACATGAATTCGGTTTAACTCTTTGATTCTGCAGAACCGCGATGCCGTGATTACGCCGGGCAGCCAGGATGAGAGGGAGGCTGGGGACAGTGACGTGACATGCAAGTTGGTTTCCTTTTGCAGCTGCAAGCAGTGGGTTTTGTAGGATGAGATCCGGCCCAAGAAGACGAGGAACAAGGATGCCAGGTCGTCCCGACAGGACGGCACTCCCGAATGCAGGTTTCATTCATGAACTTTATACAGTGGTGCGATTTTGAAGGCTGGCATTGGGCCGAAGAAAAGGAAGGGCCAGGATGTGCATGACTCGTCCAAGGACAGTGAGATGCAGGTCAGTCTTCGTGTGCAGCAGTGATTCGTGCAAGTGTTGTGTCTTGTGGCAGGATGAGCAAAGCGAAGCCTACATTGGGCCGAAGAAGAGGAAGGACCAGGATGCGGATGACTCGTCCGAGGACAGTCAGATGCAGGTCAGTGTTCGTTACCGTGTGCAGCAGTGAATCGTGAAAGTATGTGGTGTTTGTGGCAGGATCAGCAAAGCGAAGCCTACATAGGGCCGAAGAAGACTGGGGGCCAGGATGCGCATGACTCGTCCGAGGACAGTGGGGATGCAGGTCAGTGTTCGTTACCGTGTGCAGCAGTGATTCGTCCAAGTATGTGGTGTTTGTGGCAGGATCAGCAAAGCGAAGCCGACATTGGACCGAAGAAGACTGGGGACCAGGATGCGTGTGACTCGTCCGAGGACAGTGGGGATGCAGGTCAGTGTTCGTTACCGTGTGCAGCAGTGATTCGTCCCAGTATGTGGTATTTGTGGCAGGATCAGCAAAGCGAAGCCGACATTGGACCGAAGAAGACTGGGGACTCGACCGAGGACTGTGGGGATGCAGGTCAGTGTTCAGGTGCAGCAATGATTCGTGAAAGTATGTGGTGTTTATGGCAGGATCAGCAAAGCGAAGCCGACATTGGACCGAAGAAGACTGGGGACTCGACCGAGGACTGTGGGGATGCAGGTCAGTGTTCAGGTGCAGCAATGATTCGTGAAAGTATGTGGTGTTTGTGGCAGGATCAGCGAAGCGAATCCGACATTGGACCGAAGAAGACTGGGGACCAGGATGTAAACGACCGCATTAAGCAAGTCTGTTTGTGTGGACAGATTACATTCCCGAGACACTATGTTATGGTGTAGGATCGTGATGCGAGCGACAGCGACGTGCAAGGGCCTGGAGAGTCCAGCTCAGAGAAGGCGGGGATGCAGGCGAGTTGTTTTCAATCAGAGCAATTAAACAAACTGTTCAGGTGCTGGCAGCGATAGGCTCGCCCGGTGAGGACAGTGAGATGTATTTCAGTTTCGTGCACAGGTTTCATTAATGCGAGGCTTCTAGATCTATTGCTCAGTCCCGTTTAGGATCTGCCCAGCGACTTCGACAGCCCGGTCCAGGATGAGTGGGTGAAAGAAACCATGCTGGACTGTCATGCAAACATGCAATATGTCAATATGGAACATACATGTTCAGATGATGTGGGTGCAGGATGACGATGAGGTGGACTTGGCGACTCCGTTTTGGAGCACCAGCGAGGACTGCATGCTGCACATGCACCTGCACTTTGAAAGTTCACGAATTTTTATTGTGTGTGAGGATGATGCCACGGATAAGCCACCTCGTGCCCATGATCCCAAGGATGACCCACCGGTTGAGGCAAATGTATCACTCTCGTACTGAAATTATACTCCGGATGGGATGCTCCAATTGCTTGAGGATATCTTTGCTGCCGCAAGCCCGTCCGGTTATGCAGCCAGTGCCGAAGAGGCCGATAGTTTCTGATCCATTTAAGCAAGTTAGCAGAATAGCAAGACAGCCTTTTGAAGGATGGAAGCTCACCCCTGGGAGATGAAGCAGTTGCCTCAGGGGGTCGTTATTGGCAATGCAACTTCTGTGCATTGAAACCTAAAGTCCCCAAACACAGTGATGCGAAAGAGGACTTGGAGTTGGACTCCATGCTCGGAGCCGACGGCCGCGACGATGAGGCTTTGCTATCGCGTGCATAAGCCCGGATCGGGCAGCCTTAAGTGTGTATGCGTGCCAGGACCTGACGCCTGTTGGGGTGCAGAAGAAGCCGACGAGAAAGAAAGGCCAGGCCAAGAGCAGGTTGCCGAAGAAGGTCAAGAAGGCCGGCTTCAACCGCAAAGGCGGCAGGCGCAAGAGGAATAAGGTGGCCAAGATCGCGAAGAAGGCCAAGGAGATGGAGGAGGCGGCAACCGAGCCGTGTCGCCACGGCTCCTACGACCTCAGGGCGCTTGGCATCCCGAAGGACGCGCTGCCCCAGGGGGACAAGGCAAACAAAGGAGCACACTCGTATACGGTGGCTTCGCCGGGAAACGAGTGTGCCGTGGAGGTGTTGCTGAGGAACCGCGCTTTCTACAGCAAGCGGCTTGCGACGGGTGCTCCGGGCCCCCGAGGACAGGTCGGGTGGGCTACTTTCCACGGCATCGAAGCCGCGTGGTCCGAAGTGAAGAAAAGGGTCGGATGGAATGATCAGTGATGACAGTTGCCGGTATGCTAGGAGTACGACATACGCTCATACTCCTATACTTTTACTCTTATATACTATACTAAATACAAAAACATTCCTGTATGTACACTGTATACTATATACTGTAGCTATATTTAATTTGTAATACTATACTATCTATCTACAAGAACACCTGCTATTGGTGCCATTGGGCCATGGAATATAGTCCTAATACAAAGTGAGACTTAATTGTATGCATATACTGTTTTATATACTAATGAACCTGAAATACTGTACTATACTATCTACTAATAGTACGTAAGGAGAGGTTTGTATGTATACTGTACTGTTCCCTAATGCTGTGCTATACTGAACTTGTAATACTGTACTACTATCCACACGATACACACCTCCTACTCATGGTACCATAGAAACAAGCAGCAATGCAAAGAGAGATCATGCCATCCGGCAATGCGAGCACTCGGGCTTTATAAGCTGTGTTGGAGATGCAGCGAGCCGCAAATTTTGCACACAGTTCTTTTGATTTTGCCCTCGGCAATGCTGCCGAACGGAGTGTGGCTTAAAACACGAGGGGTGGCTGACTTTCAGCAGAGCGAAGCCACGCTGAAAAATAAAGTCCCATCAGTTGCTGTATGTCGTGATCACGGGCAACAGCACATGAGCATTGCCTGCACCCAGCACATGAGCATTGCCCGCACGCAGGCATCCCCCATGATGATATATTCCGATGTGGGCCGATCATGATGTGGAAGGACCGACGCAGGGGTTCAGGGCTAGCACGCAACTGTGTTTGCGAGTGTGTCTGTCTGCTTGCATGAGAGTCATCGACTGTGTTTGCGAGTGTGTCTGTCTGCTTGCATGAGAGTCATCGAACTTGTGTGCAGGCTCATAGTGTCTATTGCAATGGTATGTGGATGCCGAACAGATGCTGCCACACATCCAGCCCATACAAACATGATATACAAGTATGCTAACATGTTTCGTCTAGATATAAGAAAACCATGTTCCATGACATGTGCAGTCTGTGCTAAGTTGTCGCAGCATGCAATGAAGCAGCGTCGTCGCAAAGACAAAAGAAAGCTGCGTGTGCAGCGACCCCCGCCGAAGACCGGGCGACTTTTGCAGCAAATGTATGTGCTGTATGGTTTGGCACAGATCGGTGTGCCACTGGAGCTTTGGCTGGCATATATTGGTTGCATCATGAGCATGTGATACCCTTCCCGCGATGCCACAAACTTTTATGAGTGTCAAGGTTATCTTCAAACTGGTGGCTATGGTCACACGGATCGAGAACCTGCCTTGGGAAACTTCCTTGCAGCACTTCGAGACATTTGCTGGGCGCAAAGCTGTTACCCTAGCTGAGATTCGAGCCGCCTGTTTGCAGAATAGTTCAATGCTTGCATTCTTGCCCCGGCAACCCTCCCAAAAGCCCCTTCCCTGCAAGTTGCTCCCAGGCTGGGCGGCGTGCGGTTGCACACGATGTGAGCTACAACGAACGCACGATGGACATTCTCAGCTCCCTCGGCTTCTGCATTGCAGTGTTTGAGTGCTTGAGACTGGTGCCGGGCAGTGGAATGCTGACCGCACCAGTTTGCTCATCATGGATATTTATGTAGGACACTGAGTTGCTGATGTGGAACACACATATGATGTGGGTTTTCTGTGTGCTTGCATATTGACCTCTGCTGTGGTTCTCTTATGATTTGAGGTCCCAATCGAAAACCCAACGACGTCCGGGTGATGTGATTGGAGACGAATCTGTCAGCTCTGTGAGAGCTGCAAACCGCATGATTTGGCGGGTTGTTGCACTCCTGCTGATCTGCTCCTCTAAGGGAGTGTGGTGGATATTGGAACAACCAGAAAGATCGCTGATGGAACATCACCCGGCCATGCAGTTGCTCTTCGGCCTGGTGAAATGCCATCGTGTATCTGTGAACATGGAGGATTTTGGCGCGAAATCCAAGAAACCAACATGGTTGTACTCCAGTGCCTTGACCGCACATATACACTCAGATTGGTGATTGGTGCATGGAATGTCTGTCAGTCGGTGGTGCATATTTGTTGCCTCTGAGATCGACAGATACTGGGAGATCTTGCGAAGTTCAAGCCACCTGTGGATGAGTTGCCGACAGATGAGGAGAAGAGGGGATGGGAGATGTCGGTGCGCTACACGGACGAGTTTGGGAACAAACGAGTCAACGGCGGTAAGCACCTGAAGGCCTCGCAAGCGTACCCAAGGCAGTGGGGCTCTGAGGTACGCTGTTTCGACATGACATACACGAAGGGTCGCCGCCCGAACCCTTACAATAATGTTTCCCAATAAGGTTCGGCATTGCATTGGCATCCTTGCGGACCCAGCACGAGAAACACGTCAAGGAGCAGGCTTGGGCAGATCTGCGTGATGCTATGAAGCGGCCTTTGAAGGTGCCTGTGGATTCTAAAGTTTCCAGGAGATGGGCACATGGTGCCCATTTCGACAAAGTTTTTGCATTCCTGCGACAACAGCAGTAGCTGCAATACTTGTACATCCTTAATTGCTACGCAGCATGCAGCGCGAGCTCTGTGTGCAGTTCCATGCAAGCAGTATGGTCGGGGTGCGCCAACCGGAAAATGTTGCACTGAAAGGTTTCTGCATGCATGCCTGGTGATGTGCCTGTATATAGCTGTGGGTATCGAATAGATAATAGAACATGGTGCCTTGCTACGCAGGACTATGCCGCGGTTTACATTGAATCAAGGCCGTCTGCGATTGGCTGAATGCAAAGCTGCAGATCAAGGCAGCGTGCTGGGTGCATTGGGTGCCATGTATGTCACACAGACAGTCTCAGTATGCTCTTCTGTGCACGCATGGAATGGTTATACATGAGAGTAAAGGGAATGCTGGGAGGGGACAGCATGAGAGGCAAAGGGGGGGGGAGGAGAGAAGAGAGAGGAGAGAGGAAACGGGCAGGGGACCCAGGAGAAAGGACACGGGAGAGCGCAGATCGACAGAGACGGAACAGGAGAGCTACACAGAGGGATGGGAACGGAAAACAACGAAACGGAAACGAAACACAGCCAACAAAAATGGTTGCAACACCGGCAAAGTCAATGCCGTGATTTGGCGTGACCGCTAGCGTGATTTGGCGTGGAATGCCGTGATTTGTATTTGCCACCCTGAAACCACACCGAAGCAACCCCGAACGGCCACAACTCGACCCATGAACCGCGATTTCGGCCAACATTATAGCTCCTAGGAGCGTGATTTGTAGCAACCGCTGCCGTGATTTGTAGCAGCCGCTGACAAAATTTTATCAACCAGCCGCGATTGTAGCAACCGCTGCCGTGATTCCTAGCAACTGCTGCCGTGATTTGTAGCAACCGCTGCCGTGATTTGTAGCAACCGCTGCCGTGATTATAGCAACCGCTGCCGTGATTTGTTGAGCAACCGCTGCCGTGATTATAGCAACCGCTGCCGTGATTTGTTGAGCAACCGCTGCCGTGATTTGTAGCAGCCGCTGCCGTGATTTGTAGCAACCGCTGCCGTGATTTGTTGAGAAACCGCTGCCGTGATTTGTAGCAGCCGATGCCGTGATTTGTGCTGCCGTGATTTGTAGCAGTTATAAGCATATACATATATATAGTTATAATTTTATAACATTATCATTGAATATTATGTATATAATGTATGTATATATATATATACATACTGCTGTATTATGCTTATATGTAGTATAGGAAGTGTATGAGTCTATATCTATATATACAGATATATGTAACAAAAAAAGTTGTGATTGCATAATTGTAGATGTACTGATATTAGAAAGCAAAATACAGTATATGTATAATTCAATTGGGGCTGCCTGATTTGCCTGCATGCACTGGAAGCAAACCTAATAACATGTGTAATATGCACACATGGAAGCTATAGCATGTATAAAAGTAGAGTATCACGGTCTGTGCATATTATCCATGCATTATATACATATGCCATGTGCGTGCTGTTTCTATATCACGCATACGTATGCATGTCTGTCTCTCTGTCTCTATATGTACCATCACAGCCCATGCCCAGCCCAGCCGTCCCGCCCAGCCGTCCCGCCCAGCGCTGCTGTCTGTTTCGGTCTGCCTGTCTGTCTGTCCATCGTTTGCAAAGGTGCGAGTGAGATGCAGTGAGATTGTGGGAGAGGGCCTGCAGCAGGAATGCATTCGTTCTGTGCATGTTGAAGCAACACTCATGTCCTTAAGCATTTGGCTTGGAACTTTTTTTCAAGTGTGCTGCAGTGCTGCAGCCATGGGAAAAGACGTCACCCACCGTGTTTCTACGAAACGCCAGCAATCAAAAGATGCAGCAAGCGAGCCGGCAAAAAAGCCTCGGGTCTCTACTGGTTCTGGGAGCCACAAAAGCTCAGAGAAGGCAAAGAGGCAAGCCGAGCCATCCGATCGAGAAGTGGCTCGGCATCAAAAGTTGCTGAAAGCAGCAGCGGCGGCGTCTTCTGTGCCACCGAAAGACCAGGAGAATAAGAAGAAGCCGAAGAAGGAAAGCAAGGGAGAGATAGAAGCCCAAGACCAGAAGCCAAGAAAAGAGGATAAGACAGACAAAGAGAAGAAGGAGAGCAGGGAAAAGAAGGCAGGCACGACGCAGCAGGAGAAGCAAGTCAAAGAGAAGAAGGAGGGCAGAGAGAGCAGAGATGCAAAAGACAAGAAGGACAAGCAAGACCCCGCGCCAGCGAAGGCGAAGGGACCTGAACCGGCCAAACCCCAGCAAGGCCCAGGCCAGGGAGCACAGCAACAGAAGAAGGAAAGCAAAGACCACAAGGGAAACAAAGACCAGAAGGAAAGCAAAGACCAGAAGGAAAGCAAAGACCAGAAGGAAAGCAAAGACCAGAAGGAAAGCAAAGACAAGAAAGAAGCCAAAGACAAGAAGGAAGCCAAAGACAAGAAAGAAGCCAAAGACAAGAAGGAAGCCAAAGACAAGAAAGAAGCCAAAGACAAGAAGGAAGCCAAAGACAAGAAGGAAGCCAAAGACAAGAAGGAAGCCCAGGACAAGAAGGAAGCCAAACACAAGAAAGCCCGCGTGTCCGAGGAGGTGGGTGCAGTTTCCTTTGTTGTGCAAAGCACTTCCGCAGAGCGTGACGCATGTGTTATGGTGCATGATGACTTTGAAGCATTCTGTGTCTAGGACGGAGAGTCCGAGAATGATTTTGATCAAGTGGCGCTGATCGAGGCACAGATAGCAGCCGAGGAACTTGCTGCATGCTCCCCAATGGCTTCAGAAGGTTCCGCGGATTTCGGTGACCAGGATGATGATGATGATGATGGACAGGAGGAATCGGAGGAGGCAGGGGAGCCGGAGGCATCTCCGAATGTCGCTGAATGTGAAGCCGAAGCCGAGGAGGAAATCCTGCCGTCGCAAGAGTGCCACCTGAATGAAGAAGACATGCCAAGCGGTTCCTCATCTGAGGAAGGATCCGAGGACCCCGACGGGGAGCCCTTGTCTGGAGATGATGACGAACCGACCCCCGACCCAGCTTCCTTGAGGGAGGCCACGGAGAAGGAGGAGGAAGTAGTGCGGAACAGCTCCCCAGATGAAATGTCGTTTGATGTCTTGTGCAACTTGAAACTATAGGGGGCTATGTGTATAGTGACAGTGTGTCTTTTGTGCTTCTAAGGTACGACGCACAAAAAGGAATGGGCCGTGTTTGATCGGGCGATCAAGAATCGCCAGAAGTTCCCCGTCAGCCTGAGTTCCTACGCAAGCAAATCCAAGACGGATTTGTTTGGTGCCTGGCTCGATTGCAACGGCAATTGGGATGAGCTACTTGGCTGAAGCTATGGCGCGTTTGTGCATTTGCACCTTTTGCCTTCTTGCTGTTGTCCGACTCCAGACGTGATTTGTGATGGTTGCCGCCCAGGGTGAAGCTTATCATGGAACGAAAACATGAAAGGAAGAATCTCAACCGACAGGATGTTGTTGCCATCCAGGGGAAAGACTTGAAGGCTAAGTACACCGACGAGGCACCGTCGGTCTGTGTGCATGCTTCTTTACATATCGTGTGTGCTTGCCAGGCCATGTACAAGCAAGTAATTGCCGCAAGAAAAGCCGAAGGACGTTGGTACAAAGACAAAGACTTCCCGGACAAAGAGGATGTGTCTAGGTTGCGGTCAGTGTGGCAGAAGGGTTTTTGCTGGATATGAATTGGCTTTCTGAGGAAGCTTGGTATTATATGCCGAAGGGCCACCTGCTGCGGCTTGACAACAGCACAAGCGAGTCTCAGACCCTCCGGGTGGATCAAGCGATGGATGAAGATTTGGCAAAGGTTCTCGAAGAGGGCAATGTGCTTCAGGCAGGCAGTATGCCTGCTGTGCATGCAGCCTCCGAGGCTGGTGAGAAGGCTCTCCTGAGCCTCTTCGACGAGGCGGGAGGGATGCAGAAGCGCATCCCAAAACCGAGGAAGGACAATAAGGAAGAACCCGAGGAGATGAAGCCCAAGACCCTGAAAGAGCTTCTTGATTGCATTCAAGAATTCAATCTTTATAAAGGCTGCATGTGGTATCCGTGGTTGATAGTCAATTGTTCCAAGGCAGGTGGCGGAAAAGGAAACCGAGATCCTGAAGGATTCCACGGAGGCTCGCAAAACCTCCATCACCCTGACCAAGCTGAACTACGGCGGCCAGCTATCGGAGCAGCTGCTCAAATTTTCGAAGCAGATGGAGTCTGCCTACAAGAAGATGTGTCAGCTGGACAAAGACGGAAACACAAAAGCCTTGAGGAAAGTTATCAAGTGGGTGGATCAGAAGAAGCCATGGTTCAAGCAAGCCCAGGCACAATGATATGATGTTGGATGCAAACTAGCATGTAGATACATTGGGCATGTGCTTGGATTCGTTGCTTACACGCAGGCAGCAGCAAACGGCCTGCAGTCTGGATTGAAATCCAAAAAAAAGGCTGCAGCAAAGAAGGCGGCCGCCAAGAGTTCCGCAAAAGCGGACTGATGCGGCTTGAAGATGCGCTGCACAATGTGTGACGAGTCGGGACGAAAGCATTCTGACGTGGGATAGAGCTTGCCACACGGCGACCCCTCACAGGGACATGCGTGCACACTTGAGGATTTGTGTGTGTGTTTTGTTTAACCCAGCATACACACACATGCTGTGTAAAGTACCGAAGTTTGGGAGAATGATTCTGAGAGAAGTGTGCCATGCGTGTCACCGAATGCCTTGGGAAACTCATTTTGCCAAGATGTGCAGATGGTTTTGCAGAAGTGCATAGGGCTCTGTGGAAAGACTGTGGTGCTGGCTCTTTGCATGTGCGGCAGTCGGCTTTGCTTAGGGATCCTGATGTTGTTTCTGCTTTGTTGATTGCAGGCGTGGCTGGTGATGACCTATCCAAGCCGAGGTTTGGTCGTTGTGATCGTCGTGTGCTTATAGCTTGTACAGCTACAATGTTGCTGTCGTGTCGTTTCGCAGGCCCAAATCTTTTCGTCGGAGAGAAGACTATGCTGCGATGCCACATTCTCACGCAGCAGAAGAGCTTCTGGAAATGATTGGTAGTGGGAAGAGCCATGTGGCTCATGCGCAAAGTTTGGCAGTTGCAATGGTTCGTGATGGAATACCCCAAGAAGCCGTGACTGCTTTTGCAAGTTTGGGCTCCTTCGGTGCCCATGAGTCGAATGCTGAGCGAGACCTACATAGGTGGCTTCGAGGCTTGTACGGGGTGACTTTGGAACCATACTTCATAGATGTCATGCTTGAAAAAGACGATGCCGATATTGATGACATTGGTGAACAGGAAGATAACCCTTTGAAGGGGACGGCATCCACGCGGATACCTGTGCTCCTACCACACGAGGTCTTCTCTGCGATTCACTCTTCAAGCGACCATCAGGTTTCAGTGGGGGCCAAATAAAGACAGACGTGGTGTGTTTTCCGAAAGAAAGGGCAAGAGAGCGAGGACGAGAAAGACAAGCAGCAAGAGCATGCTGTTGGTTACATGTGCTTCCACGTATGTGTGCACGTGAGTATAAGTAAGTGTGTGTGTGTGTGTGCGCGTTTTCACTGGTATGTCATGCTGTATAAATGTCTCCTTGTTCCCTGCCAGTTTGGTTTGAGTATGCTGGGGCGACACTCGCCGGCTGCGATCAAGCAATTTTGGCGGCATTTGCAACGATATGTGCCGGAAGAAGTGAAGGATCATCCGGCATTGGCCGGCTGCGATCTAAGCGAGATGATACAGTTGCTGATTCACTTTGATGGTGCAGAGATGTACAAGAACTCCGAATACAACATTTGGTCGTTTTCGAGTGCATTGTCCTCATTGCTGGATGTGGATTGCCTTGAAACGCAGTTCGTGTGCTGCATCCTCCCGCAAAAAGCTATGCAACAGAAGCAGGCCTGTGTTGGATTTGCTGGTTTTTGTGCGCATGCTAATATACTGAACTCGAACGCACAGAAAGCAAATCGCCTACTCGAAGGTCAAGAACTACGTGCACAAGGAAATCGCGAGGCTGATGAGCTGGTCTTTCAAAGTCCTTCAAAGCGGAAAGTTTCCATCGACTGGCTTCTATGGTGAAGAGTTTCCTTCTACGTCGTGCCGTGCGAAAAGAAGTGGCACGGCGCTGGCTGGTGAATGGAAGATTCTTGGGTTGCAGCTGTGTGTGTGTGTATGTGTGGCTCTGTGTGTGTGGGCATGCACTTGGGGGCCGCTCTCTCTCTCTCTCTCTCTCTCTCTCTCTCTCTCTCTCTCTCTCTTCTCTTCTATCTTTCTTTCTTTCTTTCCCCAGGCTTGAGGGCGTGCCTTTATCTTTCTCTCTCTCTCTCTCTCTCTCTCTCTCTCTCTCTCTCTCTCTCTCTTTCTCTTTATCTTTCTCTCTCTCTCTCTCTCTCTCTCGCTCTCTCACTCTCTCTTTCTCTCTGATGGTCCGAGGGCGTGCTTCTATGGATTTCGTGGAGATCAGAAAGCCCGGCGGGAGTGTCACTATTTCTCTCGCCACTACAACTGTATCCAGCTGTGCGACCGATGTTGTGCGAAGACGCCGACAGAGAAACACATGGATGATATGAACTTCAAGAACTTTTCGGCGAATGCTCCCTTTCTTTTGACGGCTATTGATCACAACATGTACCTCAACACAACTCCTTCAGCCGAACTTTCACCCTGGACGGCAATGCCAGGATGGAAGATTGAAAATACTTTCTTTGACTGGATGCACATTGTGTTGCTGGGGATTGCAAGAGATGTGGTTGCTGCCGCTATCAAGCTGATGGCAATGCGGGGTGTGATTTCCATGACGAATTTGCGCCTAGAGCTCAAGAGCCTTACAGCCTGGATCAAGAAGGAGCGCAAGAGCGAGACTGGGCCGCCCGGGGGGGGGTGAACAAACTTTGTTCTAAGCTTATTATGTGTTCTGTTATTTCAATAGTTCATAACTTCCCGCCTGAAGGGTTTCCTGCTCTTTGCCTGCAATGACACCTGCGAACACGGGCTTGGAGTCCTGGAGTGAATATCCGGAAATGGGGAGCAGCTTCAAAGCTGCACAGATGAAGGTCATGGTGTGGGGCATGGCAAGGAAGCTTCAGATGGTGTTGCAGAATGTTCAGGACCTTCATATATCGGGCAAGCATCATGTCATCAATTTCCGTATTTCTAGATATTTGTACCCTCCCCCTAGGTTCCTCGCCTCTCTCCCTCTCTCTCTCTCTCTCTCTCTCTCTCTCTCCTGTCCGCTTCGTCTCTCACTGCACGAGGATGAGGAGCTGCTGCAGATGGCAGTTGTGGTACGAGCCCTCAATAAGGCCCAACGATTGTTGGACCACTCCGACTTATTGATGACCGAGCAGGATTCTACAAGGTTCAACGAGCTGGTTCAATTGCATCTGCGGACGTGGCAGCGGCTGGCTTTGAAGTTTGAGGCCTTGGGCATCGCTTTGTGCAAAATCCGTCCCAAACACCATTATCTTCAACACATTGGTCTGTATGTGGCATCGACGCGAGTGAACGTGCGTATACATCAAAACTTCAATTCAGAATCGTACATGGGGAAGATGAAAAAGATCGCTGTTAAGTGCCATTCGATTTCGATGATGCTGCGTGTACAACAGCGCTATGTGCTGTACCTGGCTTTGTCATGGGAGCGAGCAAAAAGAGCATCTACTGGAGCCGGTGCTGCACTGACTGGAAAGGAGACTCTGGAAGAGCTGTTGCTGTGCGACGACAGACCTTTAAGCAGCTCTAGCGCTGAATATGCAAAGAGACGATGCATCATGGGCATTAAATGACGAAGTGACGGCTCGGATCCTCGCGCAAAAGCTTTCGAATGCGGTTTACGCGAAGATTCGGGATTGCATGGGTTACCTCATATAGGATTCAGGGTACAGCTTTCCAGGGTGTGCAAAGCTGGTCCTGATGAGATTGGGGGTTCGGGATTTTCGGGTCGGGTTTTGAGATAGCCGGCCGGGCCCAAAACGAATGCCCCAAAAGCCCTCAACCCGAAACCCTCAAGCCCATGAGAAGCTTTCGTATGAAGCAAAGCAATCCCAAGAACGTTCTGTGATGCAACATCTCCCATATGACCCTCTCATTTCCCAACGTTGTCACATTTGAGGCACAAGAGAATGCGCCATCATATTGGCTTAAAATTAAGAATATACTATCATATAACCCGCATAAAGAAATCCCTAAGTTTCGTGATATACACACACATATGAATGATTGTATGTGTGCACATATACAATATATAGCACCCTACAAACCTTAATGAGTTTGGCTCGAATGTTGGCTCAAGTCACCCTATGGAAAACCGAGTTTGCAAGCTCGGTTTTCTATTGGGTGACATGGCTCAATTGTTGCAAGTGTTAATACAATCGGCTCGAATGCACACGTTGTTGGCCATATTGCGGCAGCAAACGCCATCAGCGCAAGCATTTTTCGCATCAGCGCATGAACCAGTAAACGCCATCAGCGCAAGCATTTTTCGCATCAGCGCATGTGTGTACCATCTTACGATGCATGGGAAATAGAATCAACGTCACTTAAGTGTCACAACAAGTTTCTGATGAAAGCAGCTATAACCAGTAAACGCCATCAGCGCAAGCATTTTTCGCATCAGCGCAAGTGGCCAGTAAACGCCATCAGCGCAAGCATTTTTCGCATCAGCGCATCAAGTACCATCTCACGATGCATGGGAAATAGAATCAACGTCACTTAAGTGTCACAACAAGTTTCTGATGAAAGTAGCCATACCCAGTAAACGCCATCAGCGCAAGCATTTTTCGCATCAGCGCAATTGGCCAGTAAACGCCATCAGCGCAAGCATTTTTCGCATCAGCGCATCATATACCATCTTGCGATGCATGGGAAGAGAATCAACGTCACTTAAGTGTCAACAAGTTTCTGATGAAAGTAGCCATACCCAGCAGCGCAAGCATTTTTCGCATCAGCGCAATTGGCCAATAAACGCCATCAGCGCAGGCATTTTTCGCATCAGCGCATGTGTGCACCATCTTAGGATGCTGGGAAAAAGAATCAACGTCCGTTGTGTCACTGATGAAAGTATAGCCATATATAACCAGTGAACGCCATCAGCGCAAGCATTTTTCGCATCAGAGTCAAGTTGGCAAGTAAACGCCATCAGCGCAAGCGCTTTCGACATCAGCGCATGCACACTGATGCATAAGTAGCATCAACGCAAGCACATATATGGCTTGCGTATACGCAGCGTATAACCTATATACGCAGCGTATAACCTATATACGCAGCGTATACGCATATACGCAGCGTATACGCTACAAATCACGGCGCTGACTTTACGCTCGTGTATATTGTGTACGCTCGTGCGCAAAACACGCCTTTGGATCCTCACGGTATCCCATTGTGCGGCCTGTACCCACGCCCGCGCGTGCCCCCAGGATCCGCCTGCATGATTGCCTGGTACCGCATGGTAGTCATATAGTAACTGCTCCTCCTGAACAGGACACGGTGAGCTACGCACCTTGCTGTTGGACACCCTTCTTGAGCATTTTGAGACTATGCCTCCCAAACATGTGCTCAGCCTGCAAACACAGATATCTGACCAAGCTGTACCAAGAGTGCCCCCGATGAACAAAGAGGTCCTCTTCGGTGACACACCTCTTGGTTTTACATGGCAACACCTGTTCCAATTGCGCACAACCAAGGTGCAGCTCTTGCCTTGGCAAGATCTGGTGCGACATTCTGCCCTAAGGCAAGAAGCTGACTTGGCCAATCGTGTGACGCTTGCTATGCAACTTGCTGTGTCCGATGGGCATTGCGGCATTCTGTGCTTCACGGACGGCTCTTTTACGCCGGCCTCTCAGACTGTTGGCGCTTTTGCAGGATGGGCCTGCATCTTTGTCGATACGAAGTCTGGGCAGGTTGGTGCAGGTTTTGGGAGAGTGCCTGACTGGCTGCTCGGTGATAAAGAACAATTGTCTGCCTATACTGCAGAATGTTTTGCCCTCACGATCGCAGCAGTCGTTTCGTGGCTGGTCTTTCCCCGACTCCACGGTCACATTTTTCTCCGATTGCATATCAGCCCTGAGGGGCGCGGAGGGCAAATATGTTTGCCAGCCTGGAGGGTGTGCACAAACTATGAGTCATTCCTTCGATCTCCGGAGAGGCCTTTGCGTTGCTGGGGATATGTTTGTATATGTTCCCGGACATCAGGGCTGCTTCTTCAACGAGGTAGCAGACCGCTTCGCCAAGGCCGGCTCTCAAATCGAAGGGGTTGCTGACCTCCTCAGCCTCCCAGAAGAAAGCCTCTGTTTTTGGCTGGCATGTGCTCATCTGTGCTCTACCATGGGCGGTGACTGTACTCCGACAATTGAAAGGCGACATTGCCCTTCCACCTTCAGGCGCGTCCGATTTGGGTGATGATACCTGGCACCAGGGGCTCAGCTATGCCCAAATGCTCAAACCCTTTATGCCGGCCGACCTTGGTGAGGCTCACACAGGCGATTCTGTTGATCGGGTGATCTCCGAACTCGACCTTTGCATTGCCTCGTTTAACACACTCAGCCTAGGTGCTTGCATCGAAACCGATGCGGGAGTCGGAACGGGTGGACGAGGTTTGCATCAAACGCCAGCGAGGGCAGCCCTTTTAGCACGGCAGTTCAGCGAATGCGGCGTGGCAGTAGCCGCGCTCCAAGAAACACGATGCCCGCAAGGATTCTCTAAGATTGGGGGATTCCTTACATATTCCGGTGGTTCGGATAATGGCCACCACGGCACCGAGCTATGGTTTCGTGATGGCTGCTGCGTGCTTCGCTCATGCTCTGAAAGCGCAGCAGATGCTGTCTTTGCGGAAAAGCACTTCAGCATTCTCCATGCTGACCCGAGACGTGTCATTGCCAGATACAGCGCGGGCAAGCTTGTACTTGTTTTCTGCTCCCTACATGCCCCGCACAGGGCTACTGAGCGACAGATGCTTCTGTCTTGGTGGCAGGATACGAAGAAATTGTTGTCCCAACACCGCCGTAACGACCCTATTGTTATAGCTGGGGACATGAACTGTTCAATTGGCAGCGTCCCCTCTCCCCATGTAGCTGACGTAGGGCAGGAAGAAGAGGACACATCCGGTGAACTCTTTCACGACATCATTCGTGAAAATCAATGCTGGGTCCCGTGCACCTTTGAAGGGTGCCAGTGCCAGGACGGACCATCAGCAACATTCTTTCAGAAACGAAATGGGAAGCCTTGTCGGCCTGATCTCATTTCGATACCCCACTCCTGGCAGCTAGGTTGATCATGGTATTCAGGTCGCCAGCTCGGGGATTGACCATGTTGCCACTCTGCTGCGTAGCCGGGTGAAAATGAGCATGCCTTGCTCCAAGAAACATCAGAGGCGTGCTTGTCTCCCGCGCCACATGTTCACGGACCCGGCCTTGAAGGAGGACATTGCGCGCGTTTTGGCTTCGGTCCCACAGATACCATGGCACACGTCGGTGCATGCCCACGCCGCCATTGTGGTGCAGCACCTCCAACAGGGCCTCGCTGCTGCTGCACCTGCCAAACAATCTCGGCCACACCATGTATACCTTCAAGAGCCCACGTGGTCTCTACACAAGAAAGTCTCCGGCCTAAAGCGAAGTTTGAGTAGACTGCAGCAGCAAAGTCGGAACGCTGCCTTAGCCTTCTGCTTTTCCATCTGGGCCGGCTTCGGGTTCCATCACGAATGCACTCCATGGTCAGGAGCTTGGGCCGACCAGGCCTTGCTTCAGACGATATTGCATATGTATCGCATTCGGGTTGACAGCAAGGCTCTGCGCCTCGCCTGTAAGCAAGACAGAACTGCATATACCAATGATTTGGCCGAGCGTCTTGCAACCGGCCCTAACTCAGAGGTATACACGATGCACTAATTACACAAGTTGCTCAGGCACAAACGAAAAAAGGCGTATGCTCCTGAGCCTCTGCCACAGGTCAAAGATGTGCAGGGGAATGTATGTCCCGATGCCAATTCCGCCCTGCAACGTTGGCGGGACTATTTCGCTTCCATGGAAGCGGGTACCGCCATGGCTCCTGCCGAGCTTGGCCCCAGTCTGGATGTTGGTTCCATTGATTGGCCTGCTCCTCCTAAGGTCGGAGACCTGCCTACCAAGCCAGACCTTGTACGCCTTATGCTGACCTCTAAATGTGGCAAGGAACCTGGTATGGACGGTTTGCCAAATGAGCTCCTGAGAAGCTTTGCCTCGGACTGTGCTGAACTGCTCTTCCCGCTTCTCATGAAACTAGTCTTTCGGGGACAAGAGGCCATGGGAATGAAAGGCGGTATGGCGGTCTGGTTTCACAAGGGGCGTGGCGCTAAGGATCTTTGCGAATCATACCGGCAAATCATCCTGCTGCCTTGTTTCGCCAAAATACTTCACCAAGCCGTACGCCCGGCTATACGTGAGCTGTATGTGCATCAGACTCCGTCCTTGCAACTAGGAGGCAAACCCGGCCAGTCCGTGTGTTTTGGGGCTCACTTGGTAAGATCCTTTTTGCGATACAATTGGGAACGCAAACAGAGCTGTTCCGTGCTGTTTTCTGACATAGCATCCGCCTTCTATGCTGTGGTACGCCAGCTCGTTGCTGCTCCCCGACCCGAAGACTCAGAAGCTCCTGATATCCCCGACGCCGTCTGTCGCGGAGTGGGTATCTCCGAAGACGAGCTTTCCGCTCTCCGGCAACATGTGCGGGAACACACGGGGCTCCACCGGGCTGGTGCGAGCCCTTGGTTGAAAGCTCTCTGTCAGCAGCTTTCCGATAGATCCTGGTTCATGTTACGGGATGACTCTCTTGGCGGACATTATGTTCGGAATGCTGATTGGGAGAGTTCTCAAGGAACGTGACGCCCTTGAAGGCCTCGCTGCCTGCTCTGCCGCAGAGGTCCCCAGGCTGCCATGGGATGGCCAAACAGTTCTTTCTGCGTGCCCCGAGCAGAGTGACACGATCCCACTTGGGGATCTCATCTGGGCTGATGACACAGCCACCATGCGTCTTGGCAGAGCCAACCCACGTCTCGACTCTGCCATTGCTTCCTGCGTCGGCAGCATTTGCGACGCTTTTGCCAATTTTGGATTCCGCATGTCCTTTGGACCCAACAAGACCGCAGTCTTAGCGCAGGCTGCTGGGGCTGGATCCCCCAACACACGACGGGCCCTTTTTGGGCCTACTGGGCATAAGGGCACTATCCAAGCCTTGCGCGAATCCTCCTCTCCCGTAGGGGTGCCTCTGGTAGCTACCTATAGACACCTGGGGGTCTTCCATGCTTCCAGAGGTAGCATGCTCACTGAGCTCCGATACCGAGCTGCTCAGGCTTGGGTCGCTTTTTCTGAAGGGAGGCGCAAAATCTACAAGACTAAGGGGTGCCCATCAGCCGTAGAGCCTTCATTCTTCGAGCATCCGTCCTTCCCAAACTGCTATACGGATGCGGTTCCTGGCCTCCCTTGCGAAAACAAGAGCTTCAGATTTTCGGAGGGACACTTTGGTCCCTGTATAGGGCAATATGCGGTATTCCCGCGGACGGGAACCAACACTTTCACGCCAGCACAATTCTTGCGCTGACCGGGCTTCCGGGACCTACCGATCTGTTGCATGTGCAGCGGCTGATGTATCTCCGCCTCTTGGTCACTGCCGGTCCGGATGAGTTATGGGCTGTCATACGAGCAGATACTGCCTACTTATCTGCATTGCGAGGGTCCTTAGAGTGGATTTTCTCCTGGACACACCGGACATGCACCTTGCAACATCCGCTTGATGACTGGCAGCAGTGGTGTGTTTTCATGCGCGAGCAACCCGGGAGGTACAAGGGGCTTCTTTTGCGAGCCCAAGCCCTAGCGAACTGTAGGCAGCGTGTCATTGCCGCACTCGACGGGCTCTATCGGGCACTCCGCGCTCAGGCACCTGTGGCTGCACCGGAGTGCACTCAGGGAGGCACCATGCCCGAAGCCTGTATTCCGTGTGCTAAACTTTTCCCTTCGCGTGTTGCATGGGCGGGTCACGCAGCGAGAGTTCATGGATACAGATCTCGAGCATTTCTCTTAGGTCGTTCCCCTCTGTGTCTGGCATGTGGCCGGACCTATGGAACGGTGGGCCGGCTGCGTCGTCATCTGTTATGCAGCGCACGATGCATCCCCAACTGGGGATCCTTTTCACCTGCTGAAAACACAGGCGACCTCCTTGCTTGCAATCACCCACAAATGCCTCCTTTCTCAGTACCTGGCTCCTTTGCCACGCCGGAAACTTCTATGAACCGTGAGGACTTCTCCTCTGTGCTCTTGACAGAGCTCAATGCCCTGCCTGTGTGCGATGAGTCTGTTGTGTGGGACACTGTGATTGAGGTCATAGAACCTCTCCAGACCCTCAGAACTACTGTCCAGCGCTGGGCTGACGATCATCCTGGAGTCGAGTGGATCCATCGTGCAGCCGACAATGTTTTGTTGCTGCTGGATCCGGATTTGATCGGTGAGCCGAGCAACACCTCCCGTGTGAAAGTCGAACGGCAAGCCTTTGCCAACGATGCCTGCCCTACTTGGGCTTCGCTACCACCTTTCAACCTGCCGGCTTCCAAGGCTGGACCCGGCTTTGACTTGCAGTCCCCGCCACCTGTCATCATTTCACATTTTGCTCCTACCAGTGTAAGCCTTCGTCTTGGGCTGGCGTACAGTACCTGGCTGGAGCAGGCGTGCTCGATCTTGGCCCAAGGCTTTGAGCTTGCCATTCAAGAGGGTTGTGGATTTCAGGTGCACTGTGAAGGCCTTGCACTAGGACTCGGACCGGCCAAAGACTGGCTGGTAGCCGCAGGCTTCACGTTTTGCAAGTCAGGACTTCGGTCGTCTTTTCCCGTTTCACTTGAATTCAATTGCTAGGCGAGCGTCGACAGCGACACTACCGCAGAGAATGGAAATGGAAAAATGGTTCTCATCTCTCCACCCTAGAAGTCAATTATATCTTCTTGCGCTGCTTTCCTTTGCTCTATTCTGTGGTGCACAGCCGCCGCAATTCAATTCGCCGTGTGAACCCGCTGAAAAGCAAAGGAAGCCGGATGCAAGAGCGCATGCGGTGGGCGGTTTCCGGGATTCCGAACCGGATTGCATGTGATTGCATGACATGAGATACATGAGTTTACGACACCCATGTAGACCCCCCACACCAGCAGGGCACAGAGCCCCGGCACATGCACGACACTAAGGGCAGCGAGGACGGAAGCTGACGAGCCAAAGCTTGCTCCGGTCCAAACCTTGAGATGTCTCGCAGCTTCCCGCTCAGCTCGTTCCCTGTCGCGTCGGGAAGAGAGACGCTCATCGGCTTCAATCGTCGAGTCGTGTAAGGGGCCGGCGCACGCTTTCGATTCCTGGCGCTGCCACTTTGGGCGCTGGGCAGCAGAGAGGAATGTCGCTGTAAGAGACCCGCGCTGGGCCCCGCCCCCCGGGGCCTCTCCAGGCGCTCGAGGAGCTCCTGCTCTTCTCTCCTGGCTTCCTCCTGTCACACCACATCTTCACACTTCACACGTCTTCATACCTTCACATCTTCGCTATCTCAAAGCTCCTCGAAGGAAGCCCAGCGCTCAGCAGCCTTGCAGCGCTGCTCGGCTGCCTCGTCGTCTAGCTGTGCGAGTTTCTGGTCTTTCTCGCAGAGTCTCCTGAAGCAAAGGCACTCGCCGCTGTGGGTGTTTCTCTGCGGGCCCCGTTTGCTCCCCATTGCCTGCTTCGAAGCTCCAGTAGGCACGCCTCTTCACGCCGGAACGTCTGCATGCGCTCGGCGACCTGGGCATGTACCCTGGCCGCCCTGGCCATGCCGGCACCCGGCTGCGGCAACAAATAGATACCATGGAGAACAGCCTGTCGAACGTGCCGAAGCTCATCTAACCTGGCCAGCCGGAGGGTGCACGACAGAAGTGCTCTGAATCTGAAGCTACCCACCACTTGACACAGGCTTCGAAGCTGTTTGAGAGAAGCGAGCCAGGTCATCACGGCAAAGAGCTGCACCGCTGCGGCGCGAGGCGGCAGTGCGCGCATCTCGTGCTCAAGGCATGCGGACTCCTGCTCTCAAAATCTTGCCCAGCTCCAGCCCAGCTCAGCTTGTGTCACAATGTCCTGCTCCAGGCTCAGCGTTGCTTGCTCGGCCTGCCTCGGAGAAAAGCAGTGGATTGTGAATTTGTTGTGGACCGTGGTGCTGCGCAAGCGCGATCGTCCCGTCTCGTGCCTGAATTTGTCTTGCTCTACTTCCACGCGCGTGGACCTGGCCGGCAGCAGCATGCCAAAACCCGGGGCTTCGTGAATGCATGCGACTCCGGCAAAGGCTCAGGACCACTCCATTGCTGTTCGATGTCTGCTTCTCTTGCCGAAGCGGCCTGGCTCCCACAGACCGCGCAAACACTGCACACGACGTGCCCAACCAGCCTTCTCAGCCTGTCTCACCGCTTCGGCTACAAGACTGCGAACATCAGCCTGCATACGTGCCTGGGCTGTTGAGCAATGGGAAGGCAGATCACAAGTCGCCAGCTCGAGACACACCCCACAGCGCACAGCTCGAAAGAGCAAGCATCCATAGTTGTGAGAACACGCGCTCAGGGCAGAGGGCAATGAGAAAACGACTCCTTTGCCTAGCCACCAACTCCTCAGCCAGGATAAGCACCTGATTTTGCCGGCGATTTACCTGCAACAGCGAAAAAACGAGGAGAAGGCGCCGGCGCAGCACTAACACGGCACTGGGGTCATCTCGGGGTCCTGCGTCTACCTACTTTGGTCATCAGAACCCTGCGATGCGATTTCTGCATCTTCCTGTGGAGGTCACCTGAGTCTACCATTTTGCCCAGATAGTTCATCATCATGTCTCAAACACGACCCCTCATTAGGCGACGGCAATTGATCCCAGTCTTAAGCTCGCCCCCCCCCCCATAAGACTCCCCTTACTTAAACTCGCCGACGACCCAGACAAAGGCGACCACGACCCACTGACACGACCACCACGACCGTCAACAACACTGAGTGCCCGAAGAGACCAGGCGGTTTGCAGCTGTTGAAGCCAAAATGCGCGACAGTGGCCGAGTCGCACCGCAAAATATTGAGGATTCATCGGGATTGTGACGGAGCATGTATTTGGGAGGCGCAAGAACATCGCACCTCAAACTATGTACAGGACAAGTGCACTTTGCCACATGCATGTCGGGGAGGCGGACACGGGAAGACGATGCCGACAACACGCAACATCCATCGCCAACACGACGACCGCTTAAACGACCACAACGACGAAAAGAGGAAGACGAGCACCAACGAGCATTGCATGCATCCAGAATCTAGCCCCAACCTCCTTCTTCAAGGATACCACATCCACTTTGGCCTGCGATGGAGTCACTGCCGAGTGCTCAAGAAGCAAAAGCCCAGGGCCTCGCGCTGAGCCTTCCGTTCCTAAGGTCATGTCGGCCGAGATGCAGAGAGGAACAGGAAACGGATCCGGCCTGTCGCTGCTTGTCGGCAGCTAGCTGCAGCTGCAACGCCTCCCGCAGACACACTAAGAGACACATTACCACATTACTTCTTTCACTCCGCTGCAGCCTCTGCTCGAAGTTGGGCCACCTCGGCAAAAACGAAGACGCAGGGAGTTCCCAGCCCAGCAGCACAAACCTCGTCCTCCACCAAGGAGGCTTTGCGGTGGGCCACCTCCTGCCCCGGCACACATAGATGGTACTGGCAGCAGGTGAAGTTGGGGGCCTGCTTCTGCTGCTCGTCGCGTACTTTCCGCCGCAACTCGGCCGCCCGTGTTTGAAGGGCCTCCGGCCAAAAAACATTGCAGTGTTGCACTCTGCTCGCTTTTCCCCTCCCGGCCTCGCAGAAGTCCGACAAGCAGGCCATGCCTGGCTACGCCGCAACATCCCTGGCAAGACTTGGAGCCAGCTGCGACCTGGCCTGTTGAGAGCCAAGCATGCCATAACAGCTTGAAGGAAGTGCTTGAAGCATCTTTTGACTCTCGCAGAGGGTTGGTCTTTGTTGGCCTGAGGCCGAAAGTCGCGCCCAGGGGCACAGAGTGCCCGCCTGGCTAATCGCCAAGAGACCAGGAAGCTTTGTCCTCAAATTGCAACAAAGTCAAATCCAGCGCACTGCGTACCTAGAAGCTCCTTCTTGCGGATCTTCTTCTTGGCGCTCTTTTGGCCCATTCCTGCCTGCATGCTAGGGTCATCACATGGCATTCGGCTATTCCTTGCAACGAGCTGCGCAACAACCGCAAGCCTCTTCCATCTTCATGTTCACATAATACCTGACAGACACTTCGCGAGCCGCTTGCTGCACTCATCACACCTGGCTTTCCACGTCATGCCGGTCTGAGACAAGGACACGTATCCGGCAACCGCAGCCACAAACACGATCACAAAAAACAGGATCGTGAACGTAGTGCCATCCATCATACCTGCCGACATGCTGCATGCCGATTCGTGCGTTGAATGCTGAATGTTGGCTCAGCCTTCATCAAGAAGGCCGCTTCCTGCCCGTTAGCTGGCATGTACATCTAAAGTCTAGAGCCGCAGACACCCGCAGAGGGCTTCGCGATGCCACATCCAAGGCAAGCATTGCAGCTTCTCAAGTTTTTCGCCGTGACCTTCTCAACTTTTCGCAGTGCACACCGGGCGGCTGTGTATGACGCCGGGACTGTATGTACAGCGCCAGAGACACGTTACTTGATCGTACGGTCTGGCAGATGCGTTAACTCCTGTACTTGGGCACATTTGCCACGTCTGCTCAGTGAGGATTCCACGCGTCATGTCACTGTTTGGAGATCGGTCTGGTCTCGGCCTTGCTTTTGACACCAGGAAGCAGGAAAGGCTAACAGTTCCGATAGAATCCAAAAACCGGAAACAGAGCGACGCGTGTGAACGATGAGCTGTGCACATACTCTGCGAGGCGTCTTTCATAGAACTGCCGCAGGACCTGCTGTCCATACACAGCGTTCTACGAAAAAACGAGGGCCTGTGCCAGACGGAGGCTTTGGACTGTGGCCCAGCCTCCATGTAGGGTCGGAAATTGTAGTAGGTTCCGAGATACCTTCCGAGCAAGCGACAATGAGACAATCACGTTCGTTCGCTATTTTCACAAAACGACGAAAATCATGACATTATCCAACCACCAATTCGCTGTTCGTAAAGCTGCAACGCCAGCCAATGCATCATGCGAGGGGCACGTTCCAAGCAACGTGCCACAAAGAAACTGCCACATGTCACACACGCCCACCCCCTACGCTTGAGCCTAGAGCTCCTGCGAACAGACACAGAAAAACAGAGCTGTCCGGGGCCCGCAGAGGGCAAGGACCCTTTTGATGGACGTCTGCAGAATGCATCTGATTCGTAGGTCCTTGTTGAACTGGATGAAGGACCCTGTTTTGGAAGAGGGTAGCCGACAAGCAAATCATGGAACACAATGTGAACAGATGAGCACATGGGCACGTCAGCAACGTCGGCGCTGTGGCAATTGTTCCAAAAAAGCCCATTGGCTCAAGCGGCGAAGCCTACGGTTATTGCCCGTTGCGAGAGCTTGGGAAGTATTCAGATTCTTGCATCGCCTCATCTCCAAACCCCGTGCGACATGCACGCACAGCAGCAACTCCCACCCTCCACCAGAAGGAGACCAGTGCAAACAGTTTCCGGGATTCCTCTGCATCGGCAAGGCTTCATCGTTGTGGGTATATATCAAATAGTGGACCCGCGCTAAGGGCCCTCAATGTTGGCAAAAACGCCAGCTTGCGGCATATCCCCATCCCTGCCTAGAAAAAGGCAACAAATGGCCCGGGCCCGGGCCCCCGGGCCCCCGGGCCCCCGGCTGTCATCGAGCAGATCAGCAGATCCCCCTCTCACAAACGCCCTCCGCCGGGCTGAGTTTGCTTTCGAATGTCCCCCTCGTGCTGCATTTTCATTTGCGTTTGACATACACACACAGCGCACTCTTTGACTGCAGACTTTTTCGTTCCAGGCGATGGAACCTGGAAATCGGAAAGCCCTGCCCACCACATCGAGGGCATCCTGTGTGTCGCTGTTGACATCTTTGGTCTCCGTCGTCCAAGCTGGGTAAAGGTGCTCGCGTATGCTGTCGCCTGATGACTCGGGAGCTGCAGACAGCAGCTTTGCATTTCTCGCAGTCTGTTTGGCCGCAGTCGGCCTTTGTCCGTGGCCGTTTTGCCACGACATCTGCGAAATCCAAGATCAATGATAGAATAAGGCGTATGCTGGCACGCGATGGAGCATCCAATGCCGCAGTGAGACACGATATTTAATATTTGGACCAATATCTGAACAAAACGGACGTTTTAAATGCAACGCTTGCAGTAAGAAAGAATTCCGAAATTCCGTTGACGAGGCGGCGTAGACCAAGCAGGCACTGACATTTTGCTCACTCTGCACAAACGGCAAAGCTGACAAAAGTCGCACTCACTTCACCTCTAAGAACTTCTTTGTGATCCCATACCTGCGTGGTTTGCAAGCTCCACTTGGTCCTGAGGCGAACATCAATCGTCTCCAGCCTTTGTTCCAAAAACTGCGCGAATTCCTGGTCAACCTGAGCACTCACAAGGCTGCCTTCAGTCGGCACGCTGAACTGTGTTTTTTGCAGCGAGGGAACGTGACCCTGCAGCTGCAGCATCTTCTCTTTCACCTGCGGTCTAAGCCCCAAAACTGACAGTGCTCTGGGCCAGAGGGCAGGATGAGGCAACGGCGTTCTTGCCAGGCATGTCTTCGATGTAAACTGTACAATTCAGCTTCTTCTTCAGCTCGTCCCCCAAGGCCCTCGGAAGAAATGCTTTGAGCAGCGCACTCCAGCCTCCTCTTGTTCTGAAGCTTCGGGCTCTGGAGCAAGGCCGTAAGCTTCGAGATTGCAGATCCTCGTGACATTGTGGGCCCCTTTCCGGGACCTCAGCTTCATCCAAGCTGCCAATCATCCCCTACTCTTCGTTTCTCCTCTTAGGCTCCCGCAGAGAGATGGCGATGTTCACCGGTGCACCCTTTCGTGTCGTCACACCGACACCAGCCACGTCGATGGCAGCATGCCTTAATGGGCTTCTTCTCGCTTCACATTTGATCGCAGGGCCGAGCTGGCCGAGCTCCGAGCTGTTGCAGCCGGTCTTCGAGCTTCTCCTCGACCTGCTCCGCGTCGACCTCTCAAAAACAAACCCGCCGCTCAGATTGGGCCAACATCGACTGCAAAAAAACGCGATCCTCTGCGGGCCATTCTTGGTCCTTCTTCTGCCCGCCGGCCTTCACGCCAAAGAGATGATAGAATAGAAACAAGAAGTCGCCCCCTCCGAGGTCTGAGGCGGTCTTCCAGAGCGCCGTCAGGAGGCCATCGCTCATCTTGATCGGCCTCTGTGCACTGCATTGCACTGCATTGCACTGCATCGAAAGCCATCATTTGACGAAGATGAGGTCTCTCCTACTGCTGGGTGTTCAACCCATCAGGCTTGCCAAGACCCTCCTGCGCATTCCAACTTCGCCGCAAGGTGGCAACCCCCACACGCGAATGCTGGCGGGTCCTGCTCTATGTAGCTGAACACTATGGCTCTGGCCTGGGAATCTGTGATGATGTGATGCTGTGCCCCCGCAGTCTAGTTGACTGCTTTGCTTTGATTCGCCTCATCCCAAGTGTACAGCTCGTCCTTTTTCTTGCCCATGGCCTCGGAATGCGTAGTCTGGCTGTGTTCGACAAGACCATGCACCACGGAACCTTCCAGATCGGCTCTAGGTAATGTGAGGGCTTCCACCTGCACCGAACAAACTTGAGCTAAGGCTGAGCAGAGCGGCATAGGGCATAGGGCCCTCACATCGCCGTCACTTTGGGCGGCGGCAAACCTGCGACTCGTTGTCTGATGTGGGTCCGCGATGATCCGCGGGAGTCCGAGGTTGGTGGCCTGCGGGAGTCGCAGCCGCAGCCACAGCGGCCACGGGAGTAGCAGCCACCTGTTCTGCCTGGGAACATGACATGCAAAGAATGTACAGGCAGGAGAAGTTCACTGCGCTGCACTGCCAGCTGAGAGCTCCCACGAATTTTTCTTCGAGACTGACAAACACCTTGTGCTTGCGGTCCTGCGCCGGCAAAAGGGCACGATCCGTCGTCGTGAAGCGAAACGACCAAGCCGCTGGACTCGGCTTCCCACAACTTTGGATACATGGATGACACCCTTCTTCTCGGTGACGTCGATAGCTTTGGATTTACGCATGGCATTCAAGAATTTGCCGATCTGCTTGTGAGACCTTGGCAAGCTCGTCATTCTTGGCTAATACAAGTAGAGTAACACCAATTAATTGAAAATGATCATGATAATCTTGAGACTTCTGCGACTTCTTTACATCCAAGGTGGTTCCCTCAGGCCTGCCAGCAAAGCGAGGACAAAATACGGCGGTGCGACGAACGGTGCACAGCACGAAGAGCTGCAGGCCTTGCTGGCTTCATGTGCTTCTCGTAGAGCTCGGAAGCTTCTATGGGCAGGACCTGGATTTCAAGTCGTGTCAGCTTGGGCAGCACAGTGCGGCCCGGTACAGAAGGCCAACCTTGTCATCTGCGAGCCCTTGTTTGAAGGCTTGCAGAAAGGTGAAGTCCAAGAGGTCATCCTGCCTCAAGGCTCCACAACATAAGAAACTGAGATCAAGCCGGACACCAGCAAACGAAACATAGATAAGAGCTGTGCGTCCAGTCATCTGCCTCAGAGGTTTATAACTGCTCCCCGCACCTCGCGTTCAATCCGTTTCTGAGAGTCCTGCAGCTTTGCCGCCTGCACACTCAAAGGGGTCGTCGGTTGCATTCCCACGCCCAACTTCTCCACACCTCCTGGTGCTGCCGTCGCTGCGGACGCTGCGGTGGCCTGGGCCTCCGCCGCCGGTTCGACGAGGCCATTCGCCTCTGCGCTCCTCGGAGCATTTTCTGCCACGTGGGACGGGGCCTTTTAGCTGTTCAGCGTGCCGTCTAGTTTGAATTGCGTTGCAACATGGCAGGCAACAGGAGCTGCGAAGACCCTGCGCTAATTCACGTCAACCCAGTGGTCGTAAATCTTTGAGAACAGCCCTTCCCACGGGCAGCCAAGTCAAAACAAGACCAGCGGGCCCACGGGCCCACGGGTCCACGGGCCCACGGGCTCACGGGAACGCGGGCTCGCGGGCTCACGGGCCCACGGGCACACACATAGGCGTCTGTATATGTAGATTTGTGCCATATACATGCATACATACATACATACATACACGTACATATACATATATATGTGTATATATGTATGTATGTATGTATGCATGTATATGTATGCATATATGTACATATGTACATATGTACATATGTACATATGTATATATTTATATATGTATATATGTTTATGTATGTATATATGTTTATATATGTTTATATATGTTTATATATGTTTATATATGTTTATATATGTTTATATATGTATATATATGTATATATATGTATATATGTAGATATGTATATATGTATATATGTATATATGTAGATATGTAGATATGTAGATATGTAGATATGTAGATATGTAGATATGTATATATGTGTATATGTATATATGCATGTATGTATATATGTATATGTATATGTATATATATATATGTATATATATGTATATATGTATATATGTATATATGTATATATGTATATATGTATATATGTATATATGTAGATATGTAGATATGTGTATATGTGTATATGTGTATATGTATATATATGTATATATGTAGTATATGTATATATGTATATATGTATATATGTATATATGTATATATGTATATATGTATATATGTATATATGTATATATGTATATATGTATATATGCATATATGCATATATGCATATATGCATATATGCGTATATGCATATATGTATATATGTATATATGTATATATGTATATATGTATATATGTATATATGTATATATGTATATACGTATATATGTATATATGTATATATGCATATATGTATATACGTATATACGTGTATCTATATATGTGTATATGTGTATATATGTATATATGTATATGTATGTATATGTGTATGTATGTATGTACGTAGGTATGTATGTATGTCTGCATATGCGTGTACATGCACATGTATGTGTGTATTTGCATGTATGTCTATATGTCTATATGCATACATGCGTATGTGTGTATATGCATATGCGCATATATAAATGTCTAGATGTATCTGCCTTTTGTATTTGTGTATATGTATATGTGTATCTGTTTTAGTGTATATGTATATATTATTATACGTATATGTATATATGCTTATGTGTGTAAATATTTGAGGGGCCAGAAATTAATTTGGTAATTTAATTTTCATTTTTTGGTGATTTTTTTTTGCCGTGTGCTTGGCCTAAAGCAGAGGAAAGCAGCATGTTTCCTGCGTTTTACAAGGGAAGACATTATTTTCCATACATTTTGGACGGAATCCTGTGTTTTTCCTAGGAAAACACTACTTTCCTACAGATTCTTTGTTCTTTCCTTCGGTTTTGCTTGGTAGTTCCTCGGGAAAACACTATATTCCTACGGATTCTGTCTCATGTTCTGAGGTTTTGCGACCTCAAGAAACACAGCAGGATCTGCTGAAACCGTTGACTGGGGGTTGAAGCTTTCATTTGGAAGATTTATGTAGGGTTAGATGCCGAGATCATGCGGATACAATGGAATGAATGTAACACAATATAATATAACATTGTGTTATAATGTAATGGAATGTGATATAATATGCCATAGAATAATACAATATGCAATATAAACACGTTAATACTTAATGCAACATCCTGAAATATAGAGTATAACATGATATTATATGATATAATATGATATGATGCGATATAATATGAGACAACTTTATCTGATATAACAACATAAAATATAACATCATGTAGTATACTAATATACTATCATATGACAAAATATTTCTACAGTATACCAAAAGATGATATACTTTGATACGACTCGATATACTTAAAATAACATGATTTAGTGCAATACAACGCCCTTTGACATAAACTAAAACAAAACAATGACGCACCCCCCTTTGCAAACAGAATGCCTTTATGATGAGCTTTGAAAAGCTCCAAAACAGCTTTGTGTTTGATGCAAGTCTTGTTCATGATGCGATGTTCTTGAAAACAAGCCTGCGCGGCTTAAAAAGAAAGCAGGGTGTTGGGGGGGGCAGCCCCCCCCCCCATTTGCAAACACAACGTCTTTGTGGCGGGTTCTGAGAGGGTCCATATGGGTTCTGTTTTTGCTGGAAAGCTGATACCTGAAGCGATATAAAACGGGGACGCACTTCCCCAATTGGAAACAGAATGCTTGTATGATGAGTTTTGGCAAGCTCTAAAACAATTTTGTGCTTGGTGCAAGTCTTGTTCATGGTGTGATGTTCTTGAAAGCAAGCCTGCACGGCTTAAAACGAAAGCGGGCCCCCCCCCCAATTTGCAAACACAACGTCTTTATGACGGGTTCTGAAAAGGTCCATGTGGGTTCTGTCTTTGCTGGCAGGATGATGCTCGAAGCGACTTTGCTCAGTTTAAAAGCATGTGAATATAAATATATTTTAACAGGACATAACAGATGTAGTATAACATAATAAAATATAATGAAGAATTCATGTAATATAACATAAGATAACATCAAAAAATACATTAAAATATATAACATAAAATAATCAAACGTGATATTATATACTATGATACATTGTCATATACTTTGATATAGTATTACAGTTTATTATGGTAGAATAGAATACAGCAAAAAAGATACAATATGGTCTAATATGACATAATATCATGTCGTATCATATAACATTATACGGAACAGTTTAATATGATAGAATATAATACAATATACTAGAAGATAATACACTTTAAAGTATATATACATATATATGTAATTTAATATAACATAGTACATTATAAGACACGAAGCTATAAGAAGTCCAAAGGACAAGAAGCCGAGTGGCCGCAAAACCAAGAAGCCACCTGTGCTCACCCTTGCTTCGAAAGGTAAAATGGTAACCTTCTACAAGGGACCAGGGGACCAGAGGACCAAGGGGACTGAAAAAAAGGTTAGCATAAAAAAAAAAACGGAGTGAAGAAATACGCCCGCCATTAAAAAGCCGAGAGGCCGAAAAGCCAAGAAGCCTAGGAAACCGAGATGCCAGGAAGCTATACAAGACTAGAAGGCAGTATGCTCCGAAAGCCAGGAAGCCAAAAAAACCAAGAAGCCAAGGAAACCAGAAAGCCAGCAAGCCGTGCAAAACGAGAAGACAGTATGCTCCAAGTTACGATACCAGAAGAAGTCGAGGGGGCATTGAAAAGTCAAGAAGCCACGGAAACCAAGCAGCCATGCACGACAGGAATGCAGGAGAACCGCACGCGCACGCACACAGACCAAAAAAAATCAAAAGAAAAAATAATTCCCAAAATAAATACGCCTCCATATTTGAGCGCATGCATGCTTGCATTTGTATATGTGCATATTTGTATGTACACGTGTATATGAGTAAGTATATGTATATGCATATATGTAGATGTTTATGTGTATCCCACGGGCTCACGGGCTCACGGGAACACACGCAGGCGTCTGTATATGTAGATTTGTTGTGTATATGTACACGTATATGTGCATTTATATATATATATATGTGTATGTATGAACGCATGTATGTATGTGTGTGTATATGAATATATGTATATATGTATATATGTATAAAAATATATATGTATATATGTATGTATGTCTGTACGTATGTATGTATATATGTACGGATGTATGTATATGTCTGTACATGCACATGTATGTACATGCATATATGCTTATGTGTGTAAATATTTGTGTGCATGCATGCTTGTAATTGTATATGTGCATACTTGTATGTACATATGTATATGTGTAAGTATATGTATATGCATATATGTATTTGTTTATGTGTATGTGTATATGCCCTTGTAGACAAGGAGTACTAGGCAATACTTAGCATGACTAGTCTGGGCTTAATGGGTTTATGTAGATATAGACAAGGAGCATTAGGCCATACTTAACATGATTACTCCGGTCTTACTGGGTTTATGTCGTTGTGGAGAAGGAGCATAAGGCAATACTTAACATGCTTATTCTGGTTTTAATGGGTTTATGTCGTTGTTTAATGGGTGTACGTCGCTGTAGAGAAGGAGGATTAGGTAATACCTAACATGATTACTTCGGTTTTAATGGGCTTATGTTGTTGTAGCCAGGGAGTTTTAGGCAATACTCAGCATGACTAGTTTGCATTAATGGGTTTACATCGTTCTGGACAAGGAGCATTCAGCAAGACTCAGTGACTTAGTGTGATTAGTCAGTCTTACCCCTATTCTGCTGCTTCGCTTCATCCCGCTACTTCGCACTTCTGCAAGTCTTAACACACAACGCCCGGCATGCTCCATTTTCAACATTCCAGAGAAGTACATCTTGCGTCATGTCGTTTCGAGTGCATCATTTGTCTGCACAGGATGGACGCAGCACGTTCCGTGTCTCGAGTACCTCCAATAAGAAGAAGTAGACTAGCTAGCGTATCCTCCCGCCACCTCCCACTACACCTCCGGGAGTACGTAGCAAGCCTAGCTAAAGCTAACCGGCTTCACGCAGTAGCGCGGACAACACGAACTTCTCTCTTTTTAGCGTTGTGGCGAAGTCCCGCGTTAGCCCGGAGAAGAACTCTAGCCTTTGGCTAGCTAATCTCCAGGGTGGGTTGGGTGGGCACTCGAAATTTGCCCCCCAATAGCTGGGGGCCTTTCAGCACAATGGCCACGGAGTAGCACTGCTTCACCGGCCATGTGCAGTCACTCTAGCAAACAGACAAGCTTCGTTCTGTTTAGCTTCAGAGGAAAACCCCTTCGACGTTTTCTAGCGAAACACCTTCGATGTTTCCCAAAGGGATACTAGCGCTAGCATACACTGTCGTACCTCGTCCCTCGGCACGAGTGCGTACACTAGCTAGCGTATCCTCCCGCCACCTCCCACTACACCTCCGGGAGTACGTAGCAAGCCTAGCTAAAGCTAACCGGCTTCACGCAGTAGCACGGACAACACGAACTTCTCTCTTTTTAGCGTTGTGGCGAAGTCCCGCGTTAGCCCGGAGAAGAACTCTAGCCTTTGGCTAGCTAATCTCCTTGCGCAGCCGTAGGGCTACCAGGGACCTAGCTTACGGGCCTTCTTAGCGAACCTCGGAGCCTTCGGCTCTCTGGTCCTTTTCCTCACTCCTAGCTCCTGGAAGTAGCTAGCCGAGTGTTCGAGGAGACGGCCCAGCACGCGCCACTCTAGCTTTTCCCCCTCCAGGTTCACCCTGAAGTCCGGGGAGAAACTAGCAAAGTTCTCGTTCGTGAGGTCGTCCGCTAGCTGGTTCAGATCCCTGCGGATCCACTGTAGCTGAAGCTCACAGTTCTTAGCGGAGAGTTCTTCCGCTAGCTCCATCAACACCAAGGTCGACGGGAACTTCGTCGTCATAGCCTTCTTCAGTAGCGCTTCTTTTTTACTTGTTGGGTTCTCGCGCCGCCCTTGCAAGCAAAGACGACGTGTCAAAGGTCACAAGTCGAAACAAGAGCAAGCGTGCTGTACCACAAACGCTCAGGTTTACTCTAGAGGTGCAAGCCCAGCGGTAGCCGAAGTCCTTCGCGGGGTCTGGCACTCGAGTGAAAAGCTGACTATGTCAACGACCGGAGGCTTGAAGTGTACAAGAGCCTCCCAGGAAGCTGGCAAGAAGCCAGGAGCCAAGTCGGACAGAACTATACAAATGCAGGTATCAGGCACTTATACAGACCTACCAGGAGCCAAAAGCACAAGTGCAGCTCCGTCTCAAAACAGCTTTACTCAGAAGTACAGAGACTAAGTAAAGACACGGGCAGATGCCCCAAACTTGAAGACTGTACATAGCGAACGTTCAGGTTTCACGACGTCGTAGAAGCTCAAGGGTCCGCGTCAGCAGCGCGCAGCGCAGCAGCCCAGCGCAGCCCAGGCCACAGCAGCACGACGAGGCAGCGTAGAAGAGAGCCTCACCCACCAGGAGCGGCAGCCGCCTTGTCAAGGTCGGTCTTGCAGCCCGTTCAAGTACTCAGGCAGTACTCACCACAGGCCGGGAGCCGGAGGTAAAGTACCGCAAGCGCAAGCGGGTGGGAAAACCAGGACTAAACCCTAGCCTAGGCCCCGTGGGGGAGGCCAGGTGCAACAGGCAGTCAAGGACGGACCTCCCGAGGGAGGGTTCGAAAGTTTTCAAGGTGTTCGTACACAAGGAATGTTCCTGGTGTCGTCACAGTGCATCAGCGGCAGCCCTTTCACGTGGGAGGGGCCAGAGATTGGAGATGATGGTGAAGCCTCTCGGCCGTTTTTGCAGACGCTCTAACAGCTTGGAGTTCCCACCTCTTCGCAGCGCTGGCGTCCTGAGCCCACTGAAGCCGAAGGGAACCGCGGAGTCTGCGCTCAACACAAGCTTTGGCAGCTGCATCGGCAGCGTCGTTCAGCAGGCGCACAGCAGCAGCATCAAGATCGTTGTGATCAGGTTGCCACGACGGATGTTTGCCGTGAGAGGGCACCCACAACAGTTTGACACCGACTTGCGTGGTCCTAATTTCACGGAGAAGCGAGGCAATGGTATCGCTGAACAGGGGCATTGAAGGGCAGTGGTGCACAGCCTGTAAGGCCGCCGTGCAGTCAACTGCAACTGAAACGAGCCCCGTAGCACCACCTGCAGCAGCAACAAGAATGCTTTTTAGAGCCAGATGTAGAGCGCAGACTTCGGCCCGAAAGGGGCTTTGGTCTTCGGATCCATCTCCCCCAGCGAAGTGCACCTCAGGGTGATCCACCACGACCGCGTACCCCGCAACACCACTTTTGGCCGAGCCATCAGTCGCAAGAATGATGTGAGACTTTCTGTGGAGTGCAGAGGAGATTGCTTCAGCAGATTCTTGAATCAGCCCCTCGTGATCGATCGCCGGCGGGGCCGGTGGTATTTCACGAAGGTGTTTTGCAAGGAGACGCTCCTCTCCACGGTGCCCCGGCAGAGTAAGCCCTTGCCTGAGGTCACGAGTGGACGGACAAACCCACAAGAGGTGTGCCCGGCTGGGCAGCAACGCTCCGCACAAGCAAGAAGTTCGCTCCCGAGTTAAACCCGAAGGCGCAGCAGCATTAAAGAACCAGGTGGTGCCACCCGACAAGAAGGAGGCCCTCTTGGTGTATGAACACAAGTTCTCGCGAAGGGCGGCTTTGTGACCTTGCATCGCGATGCGGTAATCGGCGGGCGGAGGGCCTAAGGCAAGACCTGTAGCAAGGCCGTCATCGCCGCCCCGGTGCATGCTGGTGGTCACTCGCCGACACCGTGAGAGGTATCTGGCTCGGTAGTGATCCTCCAGCCACCTTTGCAAGGTAGAGAAGCGCTCAAAACCGGCTTGGACGGACCTAAGAGCACCTTGGGCATCCCTCCTACAAATCTTAGTTGCACCGTCGTCAAACCACCAACCTGTGCGTGCAAACAAAGCTTCAACCTCAGGCAGCTGGGCGTGCCAACGGGCAGGCAGGAAGCTGATGGGAAGATTTTCCAACCAACTCGGCGGATGAGAAGCCCATCGCCACAATGTTCTACAGGTGCCGAGGTCGAGTGCGAAGTCGGGCTCAAGACCCCATCCCAGTAACTCAAAGAAAGCAACAGTGGCCGTGTCACCACCGTGGCCGGTACTAAAGAGATAACGGACCTCAGCCCGAATCGCATCGATGTCCTCTCTAGTTGGCCTAGCAAAGCCCGCAGCCCACGTCAAGCAAGGTACAACTAAAGACTGAACCAGCATTCTACGAGCAGCAGTGGAGGCCTGTGTCCAACGTAGCAAGCGAAGTCGAAGCACTGCTTTGCGAAGGGAAAATTTCGGGAGGCCACCCAACCCCGAAAAGGGCAGTGAGATCCCGAGCAGGTCCAGGGAATTACAAGTTTTAAAACCGAACTTTGTTGCCAACTGCCGAGAAGGTGCGTCATGATCACTGGCAGCGATAAAACATTTATCCAAGGAAAGTTTAAGTGAAAACGCACGATCAAATTGGTTGCTAGCAGCAATGGCATGATCGAGACACTGAAGATTTCCCGAGGGCTCAACCCATAAGGTCCGGTCGTCCATGAAAATCTGGGTGCCTATGTTGTCACAGGAGGCTCGCACATACTCGCACCAGCAATGCGAAAGTGCCGCAGCGGCAATTGGAGAGAGCGGGCAGCCCTGACCGAACCCCGATTGGACCAAGTGACAGTTGGGGTCGTAGGATCCCTCGAAACTAAAATACCGAAAAGCACTGTCATAAAAGGATGTTAGAAGGCACGACAACTGGGGCGGTGCACCCAACTTTGCAAAGACCCTGCCCATGGCAGGAACAGACATACTATCAAAGTATCCTGCAATGTCCATCAAAGCTGCAGTGTTAACCCCACGCTTGAGTGCGGCGTGCACTTGAAAGAAAATGCCAGCCGGAGACCGGCCCGGGAGGCCGCCGTGATCGCACTCAGAAGCCCACGTAGAAGCCCACTGGCGAAGTGCACGAGCGATGTGCTTGGCGCCAATGCGCCAAATGAGCTGTGTCAAGGTTATTGGGCGTGTTTTGGGGCCCCCTCTTTTACGAATAAGAGCAATTTTTGCAAAACGCCAGAGCCGGGGGACATTGCCATGGTCCCAGACATGTTGCCACAAAACTGAAACCAGGCTCCACCAAGCAAGTGGCATTCGGCAAAGATCAGAGGCTTTCCAAGAGTCGGGTCCAGGGGCTTTATTGGTCAAGGAGGCCGCCAGTGCTTTCAAGGAGGCGGGATCGAAACTCAGCGAAATGTCGCATGCAGGAACACACGGAACTTTGCTAAGGACCGCATCGATGGCATTGAAGTCTGGATTGGGCGGTGCAGCCCACAACTTTGTCCACTCCTTAGCTTGCGACCGTACGACCTCAGACGGGTGAACCGGTCCAGCAGCACACGCGGCTTCGTCAAGAAAGGCACCTTTTTCGTGCTCGAGCTGTGCATCGGCACGAGACTTGACAAAAGATCGCTGTCGGGCCACATCGTCCCGGAGCATCTGCTTCCACTGGTCTCGAATGGCTTCGGTTTCTTGCCTTTGATGGTGGTCAAGAAGGTAATCAACCGCCTCTCTCAAGGAAAGCAGATCCCAGTCAGACACCCACGGAAGATTAGGTACAAGATGACGAGCCCTGGCAAGAGAACGACAAATTTTTTGGCGAAGCCTTGGATCCTCCTGCCTAGCAAGTTGCACAAGTTGGCACTGCAGTTTGCGGAGCACTTTGGTGGCAGCCGAACCAAAAACACTTTCGCCTTGGGCCAATTTGGCAACAACCGGCTGCCAAGGCTGACTGCGCAAAAAGGCTTCGCAGCACGGGGTGGCAAGGCATTCTTCGGCAACATCGGACAAGATACGCCAACTTTCATCAACGTTGCCTGCACCAATAGCCTGATAAAACTTGCCGGGGTCAAACCTTGAAAAGGCACTCTCAACTTCCTCGGCCGAGGCAGCGTGTATTTTGGTGCGGCGCGGCATGGTCAAGAAGCTGGGCACCTGAAATGGTATTTCATAGAGAACCGAAGCGTGATCACTGAAGGAGACGTCGTGCTGCTCGACACTGGAAGCGGCCAGTGCCCAGTGACAAACCCCGTGATCTATGCGGCGAACCCTCCCGGGGCCGGTCGCGGGAAGCGGAGCGCCCCCTGCCGCCTCATCAAGCGAGCGAACCGCACCGGCCGCGAGGGCCTCGCCTAAGACGGCCTCTGCGGGTTCGATATTGAAATCGCCCGCTACGACGAAGGGCACACGGCAGTGTGTGCATGCAGCGAGTGCATCGCCAGCTTGGGCACTGGCTGCTGGCATGTTGCCTGATTGTCCGTAGAACGACACGATAGCCAGTTGTTGTGCAGTGTCGTCCATCATGACATCAAAAAGCCCACAGGCACTCCTTTCAGCAGCCAACCCATCAGGAAACTTAAAAGGGCGAAACGGGATGCTGCTTACTAGGGCGGCTCGGCTCTTACCAGCAGAGTCGACAGGCGAAAGAGAGGCATGGAACCCTCTGGTTTTCCAAGCCTTCAAGTAACCCACAGCGGACCGCTCGCCGATATCAGCTTCAGCAATGGTGCACACTTGCAGGCCGTGGCTTTGCATGTAGTTGGCAATGGTGTCCACAGACGACACCCCTTTGCCTGCAATGTTGATAGTGGCTAATCGGATGAAAGCGGCAACTGAAAGATTTCACGTGCCTGCTGGAGCAAATTGCTCTCCCTCTGCTTCTTGGCCCCGGCCGGGGCTCGCTTACTATGGACTTTGGCAAGCTTGTCGATGGCGGCGATGCGACGTTTTGCCTTGCTGCGCGCTAGATCACGCTGGCAATTGCCTTTCTGGACGTGAGCAATGGCATCCTTGGGAGATCGGTAAGGGCCGAAACATGAAAGACACATCCAGCCAAAACCGGACCGGATGCCGGCAGTGATTGCAAATGTCTTCGCAGGGGTGGCGTAGGGCCAACAAAAGAGCCTGAATCCCTCGAGCTCGGTACCTTTTGCGGTGCTAAGGCGCCGCAAGCACTCACGGCCACGACGTGTGACAGCAGCCTTGTCGATGACCTGAGCCCTGTCCATTGCCTTGAACCGACTCCAAGAGGTTTCGGGGTGTGCTTGCGTGCAGTGCGCTCGCTTGTCAGCAGTAACAGCGTCAGCGCCTTTAGCGAAGGCGTCCCGAGCAGCAATGCCGAATGTACAAAGAGGGCACTTCCAATGCAAAGCGGTTCCCTTACTTCTCTTGATCAAGGTAGGCTGCCTGGCGCCATGCACAACGCCGGATGGAACCTTGCCGGGATGATGGGTCTTGTAGTGCCCATAGAGGATGGACTTGCGAGCACCAGCATTTTTGGCAACGGCACGGAAAGGACACAGAGGGCAAACGACCTCTGTATTGCGGCCAACCCGCCACCCGGCTCTGCCCCAGTATTTGATCTGTCGGTCAGTGGGCAGCTTAGTGGCTTCAGGGCAAACATGGTCATCAAGCTCTTCGCTACCAAGGGCAGGGGCAGAAGAAGCTGCAGGCTGCACAGAGACCGCAGAGCTGAAGCCGGAGCCTTTGTTGGACCCGGCGGTCCAAACCGACGCTTGGCAGGAACTAACAATTGTCTCTGCAGGCGTCCACACAGAGCGGGCACTCCCAACTTCAGAATTCGAGGTCCAAGCAGTCCGACGAGACCCAGTGGCACTAGGCACGTTGGAGAGAGCTTTGCCGCCCCCTCTCATCGGCACTTTGGGAGGTGCTGTGGCAACGTCACAAAGCTCCTGTGGCAATTTCCCCGTGGGCCGGAGCCATTCGTAATGACTCCCGTTGAAGGCCAAAGCAACTACCCTTTTGCGTTGTTGAGCATGAACAGCGCAGACAGCAAGCTCGGGGGAAGTGGGGTAAATGACGAACTTCACGTCAAAAATTCGCCCCAAGGCTGCTAATTCAAGGTGACCTGCCCAAGTGTCAACAACGGATATTGCATCAATGTACTTTTGGAACGACTCCCCAACAGTTTTGTTGGGGAGCTCCTTGTCCCAGGTCAGCTCGTAACGGTCCGCATGCTTCTTGAAGTGTTGCGCGACCTTTGCGCGAAGAACGTTGTGCGGTTCCGGAGCGGCCTTAAAGAGCTGCAGAGGCAGCATGGAAAAGGCAATTGCCATCGGTGGGAGCCGGTTGTAATTCAACTCCTTTGGGCAGGGCTCGGGTTTCAGTACAAGCCCGTTTGACCGCTCCGGGGCCCTTGCTTGGGGCGACTCGCTTGGTCTCCTTGTCGGTGACCTCTTTAGTCTCCTTGGCGGCTTCGGAAGCGGGCGTGGTCGAGACCTCGGCATCACCGGCCTCCTCATCATCGTCCTGCAGCTGCGGTGCAACTTGAGCGGTTTTGGTAGTGTCGCTGAAGGGGTCCTTAGGCGGGAGCAAGGACCAGGAGCCGTTGGTGCGGATGGTCTGGGCCTGTGGTCGGGCCCTAACCGGTGCCCACCTGCACCAAAGGATCTCGGTGTTCGTCCCGTCTTCAAAGGGCAGGGCAACAACGTCATGATCTGTGGCGTGTTCAGCACGGAAGAAAAAGTTGATGCCCTTACGTGTGCGCTGCTGGCGGGTCATGGTCACCTCAGTGAAGATGGTCGAGACGGCCTCAAGTGCCTGAGCCGCACTCCAGTCGAAAGGCGCATGTTCGAGCATCCATGTTCGAGCAATCGCCTGGCTGGCATCCCTGGGGATGCGTTTACCCAGGCCCCGCCGCCCAACGACGATGCCCAAGGGGGCCTCAATGGTGCGAACTCGCTGCAGAAAATCAAGGTCAGTTTCTTTGGGCTCTTTCTCAGCCCATTGCACAAGAAAGGAAGGGAAGGGTGTCCATCGCGGCGGGTCAATGAAGAAACCATCTCGCCCACTCATGGCTACAAAAGCGGTGACCTCAGCCTCTGGCACCCTGAACAGTCCGTAGACTTTGTGGTCTTCACCCTGAGCCTGCTCCTTAGCCCATCCCCAGCTATCCTGAACCTTGAGGTGTTGTTGCGCAATCCAGCAATGGAAGGCCCTCTGGGGGCTGACAAGAACGTCTTTCCAGGTGGCCTTTGGAACGAACTTTTTGTAGATCCTGGCGTAAAGAACAACAGTTTTTGCTGCAACGACTTTCTGAGCCTTAGCCGCAGCGACCTTGGGGCCCGGGAGATCGACTCCAGGCGTGCTAATGTGATGATAGCGAACCTGTCTGAAAGCACACTGGTTGCCGGCTTCGCCCGGACATCTCGCAGAGGCCTCGGGATCGTCGGGCGTAACGGCAATGACTCCATGGGGCCGCTTGGACCCTAAAAGCAGTGTAGCAAGCAAGTCAGCTTGTCCCGGCCCACACAGAACAACAGCTTTATAGGTACCGGTGGAACCTTCAAGTTGACCGGCAACCTCGTCGAAAATAACTGCAGGAGCAGTCCAGTCAGAAGACCTCAAACGCCACGGGGCCTGGGGCTTATGACGGCTGACCGTTTTCCACTCATCATCAGGCGCGCTTGCGCCGGTGGGCTGGCCTTTGCCATGGGCGCTGTCGCCCTTGCCTCGCCCGCGGCCCGATTCAATTGGCTTTCCAGCATCCTTGCCCCGGCCTTTCCCAGCCGTGCCCGAAGTCGGAGTGTTACCGACTCCTTTGTCACCACCTTTGGCCTTGCCTTTGGCATTCGAGGAGCCTGGGTCTGTCGGGGCAGCAGGAGCTCCAGAATGCCCACCCGAGTCCTCACCCGCGGCAGCTGCAGCACCTTTGCCGTGATGGCGCTTACGGCGTTTGGGGCCTGGCTGCTCAGGGTCGTGGCCGCCTTTGCCTCCAAGGGAAAGTCCCTGCAGAGCCTCCTGGATGGCTTTTTGAACGGCCGCTTCGATGAAAGAGCGAATGGTCGCTGCAAAGTCAGGCCCCAAAAGGCTGCCCACATCAAGATTAAAGCCACTCTTACCCTCGGACCCCTTGGGGCCTGGGTGACTTGCTTCTCCAACACGCACCCCAACGAAAGGCGACCAACAAGCTTGCAGTCGGGGAATACAGGCCAAAGGCAGAGCATACCCGACCCACGTGGCAGCCTCACAAATGCACTTAAGAAATCCCGGGTCCTGGGACTCGGTGCCTTCAACATGTCGCGGCTTCAGGAGGTCAGGGCTCCTGGCGTCGGTTCGACATAAGACTGCATGATCATATGAATGATGCTCGGCGCTCCTAGCAACAGTCTCGGCACCTAGGGATATACTTGGATCTTGCGATCTGCCTGAACCCACGGCACCAGTCGACAGCGCAGTGTGCAGCCACAACGGATCGGGATTAAAGTGCGAAGCGGTATCATCGCAGCAAATGGCATCAGAGGATTCGGCGCTCCAAGGAAAACAAGTGGCACTAAGGGATATGCTTGGATCTTGCGATCTACCTGAACCCTCCGTGCCCTGCAACCCTGTATGCTGCCTACTTGTTTCACAATCAGCAAGCTTGTCCCAATGCACAAACCAGACAGCACTTGCAGTGGATGTTCCTGGGTCTTTCGACCGGCCTTGACCACTGTTAGCGCAGCCCGGCACCTCATCATTAAAGGCGGTGATTTCTCCTAGCAGCCCTGGGCAGCGCCTTAGCGCAGGATTAGCTGAATCATCGCTGGCTGCCGTGATTTCCTCGCACAGCAACCCGTTGAATGCAATAGCACTGGGCCGCCCGGCTTCAAGAATGCTGGCACTGCAAGGTCTGCACTCGGGTACCCCACTAGACCCACAAAGAAGAGGTGAGGCCCTAAACCTTAGGGGGGCAAATGGGGCAACGTGGTCCGTGGATGCAGCATCTGCCCTGCAAAGGTCGGCGCTGCCGTCGATCGTCGTGCATCCGGGTACCCCACTAAACCCACCTAAGGAGGAAAAGGTCCTAAACCCTAGGGGTTCAGCAGGGGCACTGTCGTCACCACACGGGTCGTCATCACCATCTGCAGGCGTGCACACAGGTACCCCGCTAAACCCACCTAACGAGGGCGAGGTCCTAAACCGAAGGGGGTCAGCAGGGGCATCGTCACAACCAAGGCAGTCGTCGTCGTCAGAAGTCGTCCGGCACACGGGTACCCCACTAAACCGACCAAAGGAGGGCCTAAACCCTAGGGGAGAGTCGGGAATCCCAGCAGCGTGACCCTCGCGGCCACAATCGCACCGGCACCTCAAATTGGAGTGCTGCTGCAGGCCGTGGCTGCCCACATCGCAATTCGTCTCCCAAGGAATCTCTCTGCCAGCTGCTTCACTGCAGTAGGTAACTGCAAAATCGCACTGGCAACCGAAGTGGAAGGGCTGCTTCTTGCCGTCTCTGGCAGCTCCACAGGCATTCGCGTCAAGAGTTGCCCAGCCGCCGTCCTCGAAGAAGAACTGGCCGCCTGGCTGCTTCCCTTGGCCATCTAGAGTCCTACCGCTCGGGAGCCCAGAACGGGCTGGTGGCGGGTTGGGGCTCGGGAGTGGCCTTTCGGGCTCTTGATTTTCTTCTTTCGACCAGTTTTCTCGAGGGGAAGGGCTGGCCGCTACAACACTTCTTTGCCCTTCGCGGGTCTTCATCATTTCTTTATGGGGCACACAAACTACGGCTAGGTCGCCGCCATTCATGGCCGACCTGGCGGTGGCAACAACAGTGCCACCATCCTCCAACTCAGCAGCCTGCTGCAAAGGAAAGTCACCGTCCTTGGCAGGGCAAACTCCATCGGTGGGGTAGTCCTGAGTCGAGGCGGCGAACTTGAGGGTCTTAAAAGTCCTGATCGGGTGGACCTGGTAGAGGTACTGGCCGCCACCAGCATCACCAAACACTCCTCGAGAGAAGGCTTCAGCAACGTCCTTCAATGCAGGCCGCAGGCCTGCAGCGACGCAAGACCGATCGCCTGCGCACATGAAGGCGCATTCTACCTCCTCAGCGGATGGACTGCAGGACTCGGAGCAAGAGTCACTCCCCAAAGCAGCAGCCGCACTTCCGTCGTCGTTGATGTCCTGGTCGTCGCCGTTATCATCGCTCGCAGGGGCTCGCAGATCACAGCAAGCCGGGCTCGCTTCAACGAGCCTGGTTGTTTGGCCAGAAAGGCCGGTCTCAAGGCACACACCATACGCATGCCCTTGCTTCCACAAACAGCTGCAAAGAAATAGTTCGACTTCCTGGTTGTCAGTGTAGCCACGGATGGCCACCTTGGAGGTCTTCTTAGCGTCCCCTTCCGGGACCCAGAGCCTCACACCAACCAGAGTAGCCAGTAGCTCCAGCGCGGCTATGACCTTGTTCGGGTCCCCTTTAGCGAAGGCCCAGGGGGCCCATTCCTTCTTCACCTCTAGCGAGAACCAGGGACCGTGGCAGCCGTCCACTAGCTCGAGGAAGCCCCCAATCCAGGCACGTCCATTCTCGGCTTTAGCATCGGTGTAAAAGGAGAGCGGTGCCGCACCGTCCAATAGCGAGGCCGGCTTCTGGAGACGGTCCCCTGCTTCCAGGCGGTCTGCTAGCCAACCACAGAGGACGCGAATCATCGTGGGTAGCGTGAGGAGCCCCAGCTTCCCCTGGACGGCCGAAGACCAAGCGTGTAGCGGTCCCAGGAAAGGGCGCTCCCAGTCTAGCGCCATGGAAGCGAACCCCAGGCGCCCTAGCCCTTGTGCGAAGGGTCGGGCCTCACACTTCCCATCTCGGACTAGCTTCCGTAGCCATTCCACTAGCCAGTCGGTTCTCTTCTGGGACAGGCCTAGCCTCCAGGTGGAGTCCCCCCCGCCTGCTGGATAGCGCGGTCCTGCTGGAGCTCGCGGCGTAGCAACTCCAGGTAGCGGTCCGGGTCCTCGAATAGCGTGCCCCAAGTGTAGTCGAACACAGTAGCGGCCGGCTGGCCCTTGCCCTCGGCCGGCTTGCCCTTAGCGCCCTTGCCTCGGCCCCGGCTCGGGCTGGTAGCGCGAGGGGGCGAGGGATAGCGGCCCTCGGCCCAATCTCCATGAACCTCCTAGCGGCCGACTCCGCCGGCGTAGGGTCCATGTTAGCCGGTGCCGTGGTGTCGGCGGCAGTAGCGGCCACCGGTGCAGGGTCGGAATGCTGGTAGCAGTGGCGTCTCTGGTAGCGGCCTCCTCTGCGGCCTGCAGGGAGGCTTTGCTAGCGGCCACCGCCTGCTGGTACTCCAGCTCGGCGGCCTGCTCCTCCTTAGCGAGCCGCTCCGCGGCCTCCTTCCGCTTTTGCTCTAGCGCGGCCGCTGCGACCCTCTGGTCGTGCTCGGCCTTTTTCTCTAGCGCAAGCTTAGCTGCTATGGCCTCCGCCTCCTTGCGGGCCTTGGCCTTCGCAGCGCTAGCGGCCGCGTTGGCAGCGGTGAGCTGGTCTAGCTGGGCCTTTGCTGCTGCAGCGGCGGCCTCTGTAGCTGCGAACCTCTGCGTGAGGCCCGCGGACATAGCGTCATCCAGCGATGTCCTCCTGGGACAGGTCGGCCCAGCTAGTAGCGGACAGAACTCGCCGCTCCATCAGGTTAGCGGGGCTCTGTTGGCGTAGCCCGGCCCCTATCCACTTCCGTGGCGGGGACTCTTTGTCTAGCGTCTCGATCGCCTCTTGGGACATAGCGATCAGCTCTTGTAGCAGAGGCTTGTCGAGGTAGCGGGGCAGCCCCTTCGGCGCACTCCGACGGCCGAAACCGTAGCGCCTTCCGCAGACCGCGGAGGGTCTCCGGGAGGTAGTCTCCACTAGCGGGCTGCTCTGCCGTAGCTGGGCCACCTGGTGGCCCTGCGCCCTTGGGCGTTGTAGCGCTGGCATCCTTGCCTTTTCCTCCCATAGCGGCGCCCAAGGCACGGATCAGGTGAAACAGCTAAAGAAAATCTAGCTACCCCAGGGTAGCGAAGCCGAAGGCTACCCGTGGGAGGAGGTTTAGCACAGTCACTGGCTCCTGCGCCTAGCTCCTTTGTAGCCCTGTTGCCTCGCGGGTGCAAAGCCCGCATGTTTCGTAGCGCCTTCCTCCGCTCCTTAGCTCCTTCCTGCAAGACGGACCTAGCGCAAGCACTGGCTCCTCACCTAGCTCCTGTGTTCCCTGGGTGGCCAGAAGAGGGGTCGCCCGGCCCCGGTTTCCTAGCGCCTGCCTTCGCTCCTTGCTCCTCCTGCAAGACACTAGCGGAACACGAAAGCACAACACAGGCAACAGCAAGTGACATGTAGCAAGAACGTGGTTCCTCCACTCTCTTCTTTCTCCCCCCCCCCCCCCCCCCCCCCCCCCCCCCCCCCCCCCCCCCCCCCCCCCCCCCCCCCCCCCCCCCGAGCACACCCCCTTTAAAAACTAGCGGCGTTTCGCAAGGGAGGGAAGAGAGAGAGAGAGAGGGAGACAGAGGGGAAAGGAAAAGAGGGTGCCGACCTAGCAGCCTTTCTAGCCTCAGTGCGAGTGCGAGTTCGGCGGCTTAGCACGCCCTGCGCTCAAGGATGACTGCTAGCGGACCCCGTTGCGTGATCCTCTGGGGCCTCGTCATCTTCCGAGTTAGCGAGCGATCCTTCGCTAGCGTCCCCTTCGGAGATAGCCCCCTGGTTCGGCCAGCATAGCTTGCACACATGTGTGTACTCATGCGGCTCCGGAACCGAATCAAAAACCCTAGCGTTGCGGAAAGCACGCCGCTTCCCCATCCAGCAACCTGTAGCGCCCGCTTTGTGCAGGCGGAAAATGGCACCTGGGACCTCTACGATTACATAGCTGCCCTGGCTGCGGTCGGGAACCTGGCCTGCTTCTTAGCGGGCCGTTCCACGACCTCTGCAGAGGCCTCGGAGCTACTCCCGGCCACTGGCGGTTCCGCGGGCTCGTCCGGTCCCTCGGGAACCTCTAGCTCTTCAGAGGCCTCGCTACTCCCGGTCGGGACTCCTACTCCTAGCAGGCCCTCCATCCAGATCTTCCGCAGCCTCGCCGCCATGTGGATAGCCTGGCTGTGGGTTAGCTTGGCCCTTTCTTCCAGCCAGGGCTCGAGGTCCGCGGCGATTTCACGCTCGTCGAGCGCCTCGTAGCGGTCGTCCCCCCTAGCTGTCTTAGCGAAGAGAGCTTGGAGACGGGACACCCTACCCGCAAAGGATCTAGCGTACACGTCGGACCCCTCGGGTTTCCAACGGCCTAGCAGATCCTTGTCTTGCGGGGGGATCTCCTTTAGCGCCAGACCTGTTGGTAGCACCGAGCGCTCACTGTGCTCCGTCCAATAGCCCTGGACCTCCCGTGGGTAGCCCATGATAGCCAGCAGCCCCGCGGTTGCCACCATAGCGTCCGCATAGGTAGCCATCTTCTTCTCCAGTTGCCCCGCCCGGCCCAGCCGCGGCATGAGGTAATCCCGGGCGTAGTTAGCGTGGGCCTTGAGGAGATCGAAGCCGGTCACCAGCCAGCTCTTAGCGACCAGAAAGGCGTGCTCGGACACCACGACCGGTAGCTCCTTGACCCTTCTCGTAGCGCCGGAAGTCTTGGTCTTCCGGAGGATGGTGGTGAGTCGCCCCTCCACCATCACTAGCTCGGCCGGCAGGATAGCCTGGAGGTCCGACCATCTTAGCGTGGCCCAGACCTTGACCAACTTAGCCCAGGCCCAGATCCTCCAGCCTCCTGCCAGCGCGGGGTTGATCACCACGAGCTCTAGCTGCACCAGCATGTAGACGGGGTAGCGGGGCGCTCTCTTGATCAAGGGGGCTCCCTCCGCTAGCTGCTCCACTATGCTGTCCTTAGCGGCCCAGACCAGGCGACCAAAGGTGGTCCTTAGCTCCACCGGAAAATCGGCCACCTTCTCCATCCAGGAGATAGCCTTAAGAATAGCTTCCGGGACCGAACGGCCGCAGGGTTCATCACTCCTAGCGAGGAGGTAATCCACCAGGTCCGCGGCGGTGCCCGGGGGCGGCCTGAGCTTAGCTGCGTGGAGCCATTGGCGCCACTGCCTGTAGTAGCTCAGGTAGCGCTTCAAAGTCGAAGCCCGGGTCTTCCCCGGAAGCAACATAGCTGCCCTCGCGGGGTCCAGACTCCCGTGCAGCTTAGCGAGAACCGGGGCATGTATCTCTAGCAGCTCTTCACGGAGCTTCCTCGCCCAAACCTCTAGCAGTCGCTCCTCTCTAGCCGCACTGATCGTGCTGGGCTGTAGCGTCTTTCGATTCCGCTCCCCGGGGGGAGGTCTTAGCGGCGCCGGTGGCTGATGCACTGCGTCTTCGACCTCTTCCCTTGGAGCAGGTAGCGGTGGCATCCGGGCTCTCCAGGTGATATCGTCCTGGAAGTAGCCGTGCACCCTCTGATAGACAGTAGCTTCCTGCCGCGCTTCCTGCAGCCAACAGTAGACACCATCCCATAGCCACGGTTGGTATGGAATACCTAGCTCTCGAGCTAGCTGCTTGGCGACATCCTCCGCGTCGTCCAGATCCACCACTGCTAGCTCCAAGACCCCAAACCCTAGCGTGCGCCTACGTTCCTGTTGGACCGTAGCCTGCGCCTCTAGCTCTGCCTCCATCTCCCAGCCCTCGAAGAGCACTCCCGTCTCTTCGGGCTGCGGGTCGCTAGCTGGGGTCTGCGGGACCCACGAGGGTACCTCCCCGGAAGCAGCCCCCGCGGTATCGTCCCCCCCTAGCGTGGGGACCTCGGTGGGACACGAAGCACTTAGCGGGGGCGGGGAATCCCCAACCACAGTAGCGCAGTCGACGGCTGTAGCTGCTGCGCCATCTGGCGTGGTCGGCGCCAGGGTAGCGTCGCTGTCCGACATGGCAGCGCACCCAAAGCAGGGCTAATTAGCCCTGTTCCCCTTCCTACCCCCACTCGAAATTTGCCCCCCAATAGCTGGGGGCCTTTCAGCACAATGGCCACGGAGTAGCACTGCTTCACCGGCCATGTGCAGTCACTCTAGCAAACAGACAAGCTTCGTTCTGTTTAGCTTCAGAGGAAAACCCCTTCGAAGTTTTCTAGCGAAACACCTTCGATGTTTCCCAAAGGGATACTAGCGCTAGCATACACTGTCGTACCTCGTCCCTCGGCACGAGTGCGGATCGCACGAATGGTCGCATGTGGCGAGTTGCGAACCTATGCCTTCCAATCGTGCTGTTGCACATCTCTGCCGCACTGCTATTGAATCCAGCCATGATTGATTCATTCACATCAGGGTGACAATGAGCTAGGCACCATGGATCCTTGTGTGTCTTTGCGTGCATACGGTCTAAAACCCAGTGCAACTTGGAAAGACGATGGCCAAGTTCTGATCTCCGTGCGTTCTTCTCGCTGAACCGTCGCACATGGCACGCGTCGTCATGAATCACTGCCTGCAGCTCGGGAAGCCTTGCAGCAACTTTAGCTACAAAAGAATACCTTTGTGGAACAGATTCCGCCCCCACGAAGGTCTCCGCGTGCACGATGAAAAGCCTTTGTCCGTCACGGCAAGCAGCAATCCTCCGAAGCGTCCTTGCTTGATAAGACGTTTGTAGTCCTTTGTGTTTTCCTTGTGCGTCTTGCATTCAACTGCATTCAATTCGCTCCCACTGCTCTTGGCCGATATGAACCCTTCGTCGCCTTTGGACTTCCAATAGTCCCAAAGCTGACGGAACATAGCCTTTTCCGCCGCTATCCACCTGCCCGGGACCGATGCAGCAGCTCCAGCCAATACCAAATCAACAGGCTTGAGCAACACTTCGTAGGATTCTTTCAACGCCTCGGTGAGAAGAACACCTTTTCGCCGGTGAGCGACCGCCACCCCTTCACCTAGTGGTCCGCGCTCCACAGCGAGCTGGCCAGCACAGTGTTGCGCACAGCGGCGGCGCTTGAAAGCGGGCTGCCGGGAGCAAGGAGTTGCGCTGAATAGGCCTAGTTCGGCACTATGTGCATACTCGGCCACGGGCCGACTGCACGTGCGTCCTGCCAGTTTCAGGTTTCCGTCTACAATTATTCGGGACAAATCTTGGTTCTGCTCCCATCCGCAGACGTCGGCTTAGCATGTAATCGGCATACCAGCTGCACGCCTTTTCCTAGCTCTCAGCCACGTTCGCCAGCAGGTTTGGACGACACTCCCGCAACCTGTCCCATTCTATCTCCCTCCCCCGATACTCGGTGGCAGATGAAGTAGGACAATTAATACAAAGTCATTGCACAAATCTACGCTGAAAAGACCATGCCCCGCCCCAGATCCTTGGAACCCCCGCTGCCGCCGCACACCGGACAAGTCTCCAATCGACCCGGTCATGCAGTCAACCCTGCGGCCCGGCTGCACAACAATAACTGCTCCAAGTGGTGTTGATGGTGCAATGAGAGCCTTTTTTTAGGGAGGCCCTGCGCGCGAACTGCGTGCGCGCTTTGGCACCATCTCAAAAGACGATGTCCGCAACTCTCTTGATATGACTACGTACTTTTGATGTGGGATTCGTGCGGTGTGGTCCGGCTTCGGTACTTCAGTGTTGGTTCTTTTAGTTGTTACTTCCAACCAATATGGGAACTGCATTCCTCTTCCACGACCCTGATTGATAATTCTGTCCTTATAAGCTGACGTAAAGACTACAGAGTGCATTGGCTGACTGGGATCGGCTTGGAATACTTCCGCCATCGTTTTGTATTGCTGGTATTGCAAAAGGGTTGAAGGTTTTTCATGTTTACCTGCTACCCGATATACTTCTTCATTTGAAACGCGGGAGTAGTAAGAGGCTTTAATGCCTACAACCCTACGAAGGAATCTAAACCAACAGCCATCAATGCTGCGTAGGTCTTTGTCCGTGAGGGTGAGGGCTTCTAGTCCATATATGAGGATGGAAACGAAAGTAGCGCGAAAGATGCGTAGTTTAGACTTCTGGGGCATGCGGGAGTTCCATACCAGACGCAGCTTCTTATATGCCTCTTCTGCAAGACTAGCCCGATGCATTAGGGCAGTATGAAAGGGTTGATGCCAGGTTACCATGAAACCTAAATACTTAATTTGCGGTGTGGGTCTGGACCTTGCCCCTGTTACTAAATTTCAAGTTGGGTTTGTTATCAGGATCTTTTACCAGCCATTCCGTCTTGCTGTTGTTGAGCTTCATCCCATATTCTGCTGCTATATTCTCAACCGTTGTCAAAAAGGCTTGCAGCTGCGGTATGGTCCTGGACAGTAAGAGTGTGTCATCCGCGTACTCTAAATCGAATGTCGGGTGCAATGATGACCATGTTTGGTAGCTGTGCCTTGCTGCAAAAGAGTCTGATCTATGTCTGCGAAAATTACCGTCATGACTAATACAAACAGGTGGGGACTTAAAGGGCAACCTTGGCGAATGCCGGCCGAAACTGTGCCTTCTGCGGCGTGGTCCTGAGTTCCCTTAGTATAGAACTGAGGCTGCTCCTAGATAGCTTGAATGGCCTTTACCATTAAAGGAGAAAGTCCAAAGCGTTTCAGCGCTGTAATCCTTGCGGTGTGCTCCAAGGAATCGAACGCCTGTTTCCAATCTAATGAGAGAACGTATAGCCGCGTGGCTGTCATTAAAGACCACTCCATGGCGCGCCTTAGTATGAATAATGGCTGCTTGGTGCCTTTTTTTTGCACGAAAACCAAATTGTGTATTTCTTAATCTAAGTTCTAGTTGTGTACCTAGGCGTGTCTGAAGCATGGCTGCATATATCTTATAGATGGTGTTAAGTAGCGATATGGGGCGGTAGGTCTGTGTCGGCTCCCTTACCTTTGTAAATAGATACGACAATTGCCTTAGCCCATTCTCGGCGGTATGGTCCCCGAGTTCCAGGAGTGGTTGTATAAATCCAGGAGCGTGTGGAGCTTTTCATCGTCAACAAGTAACCATATTTCGTTAGGAATCTCATCGGGTCCGGCTGCTTTCTTCTTTTTGAGCTTCTGTAGGGCGGCTTCCAAGTCCAACATTGTAAATAACGGTTCGTTATCCAATTGGCTGTGGAGGTGTGGCCTAGAATCTCTGATTTGCACCGTTTCCGGCGGAATGGCTGGCGCCGCCCATTGTTGTTGTTCGAGGTGGTTCTTAAATGCCTCATCCGTTTTGGACCATGGTTGTGGAACGCCGTCCACTACTAGGTGCTTTTTAGCCCCCACGAATCCTTTCTTCTGGTTTTTGATTGTGCTCCAAGCACTGCATTGCGCCGAGGGGTCCTCTTGCAGTTGGTCGTGTATCAATCTTATCCGGTCTTTTCGGGCTGCTCGCTTCGCTTGGTGACGCAGTGTTTTGGCATCCTGTGCTTGCGCAGCCTCCGCTCGGCGTGCTTTGTCAAGGAGATTGAGCGTGTGATCTGTGATCCACGGTTTTTTGTTCCTGCGGCGGTGTGGCTCAAAAGTGGCTTTCGCTGCGCTGAGCGCTGCTTGTGCGAAGTGGGCTTGCGGTTGCGTCGGAAGGTTGGTGGGCTCGGAGCTCTAGTTCCAGCTCTAGTTGTAGCTCTTTCCCGAGCTCTAGCTCCAGGTCCTGCTCCAGATCTAGTTGTAGCTCTCTCCCGGGCTCTAGCTCCTGCTCCAGCTCTAGCTCCAGCTCTGGCTCTAGTTGTAGCTCTTTCCCGAGCTCTAGCTCCAGCTCTAGCTCTTGAAAGCTGTAGCTCTCTCCAGCTCTAGCTCCTGCTCCAGCTCCAGCGCTAGTTGTAGCTCTCTACCGCGGTCTGCCCTAGCTCTAGTTGTAGCTCTCTCCCGAGGTCTAGTTCCAGCTCCAGCTCTAGTTGTAGCTCTCTCCCGAGCTCTAGCTCTAGCTGTCTCCCGAGCTCTGGCTCTAGCTCCAGCTCCTGCTCCAGCTCTAGCTGTAGCTTTCACCCAACTCTAGCTCCAGCTCTAGTTGTAGCTCTCTCCCGAGCTTTAGCTCTAGCTCCTGCTCTAGCTCTAGTTGTAGCTCTCTCCCGAGCTCGAGCTCCAGCTCTAGTTGTAGCTCTTTCCCGAGGTCTAGCTCCAGCTCCAGCTCTAGTTGTAGCTCTGTCCCTAGCTCTAGCTCCAGCTCTAGCTAGAGCTCTAGTTGTAGCTCTCTCCCTAGCTGTAGCTCCAGCCCCTGCCCCAGCTCTAGCTGCTCTAGTTGTAGCTCTCTCCCTCGCTCTAGGTCCAACTCCCGCTCTAGTTGTAGCTGTCTCCCTAGCTCCAGATCCAGCGCTAGCTCCAGCTCTAGTTCTTCCCGAGTTGAAGCTCAAGCTCCAGCTCTAGCTCCTGCTCCAGGTCCAGCTCTAGTTGTAGCTCTCTGCCGAGCTCCAGCCCCAGCCCCACCTCTAGTTGTAGCTCTCTCCAACTCTAGCTCCTGCTCCAGCTCTAGCTTCAGCTCTAGGCTCTAGCTCTAGTTGTAGCCCTTTCCCTGGCTCTGGTGCTAGCTCCAGCTCTATTGTAGCTTTCTCCCTAGCTCTAGTTCCAGCTCCAGCTCTAGCTCTAGTTGTAGCTCGCTCCCTAGCTCTAGCTCTAGCTCTGGTTCCAGCTCCAGCTCTAATTGTAGCTCTTTCTAGCTCTAGCTCTAGCTCTACTTGTAGCTCTCTCCCTAGCTCTAGCTCTAGTTCCAGCTCCTGCTCCAGCCCCAGCTCTAATTGTAGCTCTCTCCCTAGCTCTAGCTCCTGCTCCAGCTCTAGCTTCAGGTCTAGGCTCTAGCTCTAGTGTAGCTCTTTCGCTAGCTCCAGCTCCTTCTAGCTCTATAGTTGTAGCTTTCTCCCTAGCTACAGCTCCAGCTCAGTTGTCGCTCCCTCCCTAGTTCCAGCTCTAGCACGTTGTAGCTCCCTCCGAGCTCTAGCTCTAACTCCAGCTCTGGCGCTAGCACCCCTCTCCCTCTCCCTCTGCCTTCTCCCTCTCTCCCTCTCCCTCTCCCTCTCCCTCTCCCTCTCCCTCTCCCTCTCCCTCTCCCTCTCCCTCTCCCTCTCCCTCTCCCCCTCTCCCTCTCCGTCTCCCTCTCCGTCTCCCGCTCCCTCTCCATCTCTCTCTCCCTCTCCCTCGCCCTCTCCGTCCACTCCCTTTCCTCTCCCTATTTAGTCGCGGGAGACTCTTCACAAGAGCCAGGACCCCTTTGCACGCGCATGATCCAACAAGAGCCCTAGAAGAGCCCTAAAAAACCCTGAAACGAGAGGATTTTAGTCGCGGGAGACTCTTCATAAGAGCCAGGACCCCTTTGCGCGTGCATGATCCAACAAGAGCCCTACAAGAGCCCTAGCGCTGAGACGAGAGGATTTTAGTCGCAGGAAACTCTTCATAAGAGCCAGGACCCCTTTGCGCGCGCATGATCCAACAAGAGCCCTACAAGAGCCCTAGAGAGCCCGGAGACGAGAGGATTTTAGTCGCGGGAGACTTTTCATAAGAGCCAGGACCCCTTTGCGCGCGCATGATCCAAGAAGAGCCCTAGAGAGCCCTGAGACGAGAGGATTTTAGTCGCGGGAGAATGTTCATAAGAGCCAGGACCCCTTTGCACGCGCATGATCCAACAAGAGCCCTACAAGAGCCCTAGAGAGCCCTGAGACGAGAGGATTTTAGTCGCTGGTGACTCTTCAGACCCCATTGCGGGCGCATGATCCAACAAGAGCCCTACAAGAGCGCTAGAGAGCCCTGAGACGAACGGATTTTAGTCGCGAGAGACTCTTCAGCACCCCTTTGCGCACGCATGATCCAACAAGAACCCTACAAGAGCCCTAGAGAGCCCCGAGAGGAGAGGATTCTAGTCGACGGAGACTCTTCATAAGAGCCAGGATCCCTTTGCGCGCGCATGATCCAACAAGAGCCCTGAGAGAGCCCTGAGACGAGAGGATTTTAGTCGCGGGAGACTCTTCAGGATCTCTTTGCGCGCGCATGATCCAACAAGAGCCCTGGAAGAGCCCTAGACAGCCCTGAGACGAGAGGGTTTTGGTCGCGGGAGACTCTTCAGGACCCCTTTGCGCGCGCAGGATCCAACAAGGGCCCTACAAGAGCCCTAGAGAGCCCTGAGACGAGAGGATTTTAGTCGCAGGACCCCTTTGCGCGCGCATGATCCAACAAGAGCCCTACAAGAGCCCTAGAGAGCCCTGAGACGAGAGGATTTTAGTCGCGGGAGACTCTTCAGGATCTCTTTGCGCGCGCATGATCCAACAAGAGCCCTGGAAGAGCCCTAGACAGCCCTGAGACGAGAGGGTTTTGGTCGCGGGAGACTCTTCAGGACCCCTTTGCGCGCGCAGGATCCAACAAGGGCCCTACAAGAGCCCTAGAGAGCCCTGAGACGAGAGGATTTTAGTCGCAGGACCCCTTTGCGCGCGCATGATCCAACAAGAGCCCTACAAGAGCCCTAGAGAGCCCTGAGACGAGAGGATTTTAGTCGCGGGAGACTCTTCAGGACCCCTTTGCGCGCGCATGACCCCTTCGAAGCCCCTTCAAGCCTCCCGTTCAAAGCCCCCCTTAAAGCCCCCTTAAGCCCCCCTTCAAAGCTCCTTTGTCAAAGCCCCCCTTTGCTCACCCTGTTAAAGAACGGGCTTCAGTAAGGGTTCCTACCCACAAAGACTGTCGGACACTTTTGTTCCTGGGCACGGTGTGTCCTGGGGTCTCGAGCCTGCACGTCGCGTGTGCGTGACGGCTGTTCCTGTACATTAACTGTAATGCACTAGCTGTGTTACTGTTCCTGGCAGAATGTTTAACACCCCGCCTTCGGAGTTAGCGAAAGTTCCTCGACTGAGGTGACTCCGACTTTTCCTGGACAAACAGTAAACACGCTGCAGTTCCTTTTCACTTGCAAAACAAACACTGTTCCTCATCGCAAACGTATGCGCACGTTCACTCGCAATCATCTCCAAGGTTGCTCGACTGTACAAAAGACGTTCCTGCACTTTACCTAGATCACCACAGAAACAAAAAAAAAGGCTGTGCCACGGTTCCTGTGTCCTGCTGCTTCTTTCCTCGGCTCTCTGGCCTCAGTACTGCTCGCGGTTCCCTTTGCTTCACTGGAAGTTCACTTTGCCTTCCTCTTCGCTGTCTTTAGCTTCCTCTTGGTCGTGAAGCTGTTCCTTTAGCCACTCTTCTTTCATCTTTGCTTGCGCTTTGCACTTTCCTTTCCTTGCTTGTCCTTTGACGCTGCTTTCCAACCTGTTTCCTTTGATCCTGAATACCAGTACCACTGTGCCTTGGCTTCGTTCCACTTCCACTGGTATTTCCTGTTCTGGAAACGGTAGACTGCAAACCAGTTTCCTTCAAACTCTCCTTTTCCTTTTCCTTTCATGAACGATGCTTCGTTCACTGGTCCTTTGGCGGACAGTTCTGGGTCGTCCTTGTCTTCTTCCTTCTGCTTGTGCTGTGTAACGTTCGGTGGCTCCTTTCCTGTTGCTTTTCCTGTTCCTTTTGCTTCTGGCTTTTCCTCTTCCTTTGCTGGTGTTGTGTCAGGTTCTGTGGGTGCCTGCGACCCGGCTGCTGATCCTCTGCTCTCAAGCTCCTGTGTAAGGCTTGCAATCCTTTCTTTATCCTCTTTGCGTTCCTTCATCATCTCCTTAATCATTTCTTCAAGCTTCTGGATCCTGTCTCCTTCACCTGATCCTGTTGCTGTTGTTGCTGCTGCCTTCTTTTCTGCTTCCTTCTTGGCAATGTACGCTGACGCTGCCTTTTGATCTTCCTCTCTCTTCTTCCTGGCTTCCTTCTCCTTTCTTTTCTTCTCCTGCTCCTTTCTTTCCTTCTCCTCTTTGGCTGCTTCGGCTGCTGCTGCTTCGGTCTCCTCCTTTTCCTTTGCTTCTCTCTCTGCCTTGGCTTTGGCTGCTGCTTCTACCTCTCGCCTTCTCTCGGCGGCTGCGGCTGCTTCCTGCCTTGCTGCTTCCTTGTCTCTCTTCTCCTGCTCTTCTGCTGCCGCTTCCAGAATCAACCTTGCTTTGGCAATTTGCTCCTCTTTTGCCTTCTTCTCCTCTTCTGCTTTTGCTTTTGCTTCTCTTTGTTCCTTTGAGATCCTGTCCTGTTCTTCCCAGTATTTGCGATCATCTTCATCTCGAGGTCGAAATCCTGTGCTTTCTGCTCTTGCCTTTGGCTTTCCTTTTCCTTTTCCTTCCTTCTTTCCTTTGGTTCCCTTCTCGTGCTTGTACGTGTAGTCCTTGTCGACCCACTGCTTTTCTCCTGTAACTCTGTGTTGCCTGTAGATCTCGCCGTTCTCGGAGTATTCCTTCCATTCGCTGGCGTAGTCGTAGGGGTACGGAAAAAGCTTCTTCTCCTCTTCCTTTCCTTGAGCCTTTGCTTGCTTTTGGCGTTGATCTCCGCGATCTTCTTCTTTCTTCTCTCTTCCTTTGCTTCCTCACTTTCTTCTTCCTCTGCTGCTGCTGCTGTTCCTTCATCGGGGTACTCCCCGGGATCTTCTCCTCCAACGTAGCTGCTGACGTAGGCCTCGTTCTCGTTCCCGGCTTCCTGCTCTCGTTCCTGGATGCCCTCGAAGTAGCCTCGGTCCGAATATTCCTTCCTTTCCTGGGACGTAGGTGACGTAGCTCTCGACGGTGCCGTTCCTTGTCCGTGTCCTTCACGACGTAGTTCACCTTCTAGTTCTCGGTCCTTGGCTTCTCTTTTCCTTTGTTCTTCTTCGTCTTCTTCCTCTTCTTCTTGTTCCTCTTGCTGCTGCTCGTAGAAGTCCTGCATCATCTGGTTCAGCTGTTCCTTTACGTCGTCACATGTACCTAGGACGAAGGCCATGTGTTCCTTGACTTGTTGCCGGTCTCTGTCGTTCTGTTCGGCCATTTCCTGAACCTGGTGCTTGACGTCGTAGATTTGTCCTGTCAAGGACTCCACACAACCAGCCACGGGTTCCTGGCTTTTGCGCAAACGCGCAGCTTCCTCTGTGTTCTTCCTGATCGACTCCGCGATCAAGTTCCTTTCATCAGAAGCGTTCCTTAAGGCTGTCGCCGCTTCCTTCAAAATCTCAAGTTCCTTGAAAACTTCCGCTGTGTTCTTGCTCGAACTCGCGCTTGCTTCCATGGCTGCTAAGGTTCCTTGGCTCTGTCGTTCTAAGGTTCCTTGACCTTCTGCTACCGGGCGAACTAGTTCCTGCATACCTGAGCGTTCCGCGAGTGTTCCGCAGAGTTCCTTGAGCTGCGAAAGCATCTCACAACATGTTGTTCCATGCGCTGTTCCTGCAGACGTTCCTAGCTCACATGCACTCGTGTCACTGCACATGCCGTCCTGCTCACATGCACTTGCACAACAGAAAACATGTTCCTGAAAGTATGGCTGAAACTCTTCTTCCTGAACACAACTCTCAAAACACTGTTCCTTGACACTCTGAATCTGAAGACTGTCTGAAATACCTGAAATTCCTGCAAACAACAGAGCTGCAAAAGACAAAGTTCCTGGGCTCTTGATCATCCTTACAACTGCTTTAGCTTGTGTTTGGGCCTTGTGTTCCTTGAGCTCTTCTCTGCCTACTGGTTCGTTCTCGCTGGTTTGAAAACCTAGCCAGTGCAACAACAGTCTAATACGTTTCGCTGAAAGGGGCTTGGTACCTATGTCGGCTGTGTTCTCCTTGGTTCCTACTGGGTGAACGCTAATTGTTCCTTCTTTGTGGAGGTCTTGAAGAAAAAGGGTCCTGATCTGCAAGTGCTTGACTCTTCCTACACCTTGCCTTGTAATAATTCCTCTAGCTGCAGAAGAATCCGTGCACTAGCTCCTATATCCCACCACCATCCCCGGAACTCCACCAGGACGATAGTAGTGCGAAAGTAGATAGCTAGCGAGCTAGCCGAGCGACGACCAGACTGACAAGCAACAGCAGCTAGCACGGACGTTCTTTTGTCTGGAGTGGCAACTATCCCAGGTTGCCTGGAGATAACTGATAGCCTTCGGCTATCTATCCCCAGGGTGGGCAGGGTGGGTACTTCAAAATTACCCCCCCTGATGGGGGACTTTATCCAGAATGGCAACGGTCACACACCGTCGTAGCCATTCCAAGTCACAGCTATCCTGTCTTCGCATGTCAGAGGCAACTCTCCTGCGAGCGACGATAGCGAACGAAACTTCGTTTCTAGCGAAGCCACCTTCGATAGCTTCGAGTAGTGATAGGTAAGCTAGCACACATAGTCGTAACTCGTTCCTCGTCACGAGGTACGTGCACTAGCTCCTATATCCCACCACCATCCCCGGAACTCCACCAGGACGATAGTAGTGCGAAAGTAGATAGCTAGCGAGCTAGCCGAGCGACGACCAGACTGACAAGCAACAGCAGCTAGCACGGACGTTCTTTTGTCTGGAGTGGCAACTATCCCAGGTTGCCTGGAGATAACTGATAGCCTTCGGCTATCTATCCCCACGCATCGCCACTCAGGCTACCAGGGATCTAGCTTTCTGGCCTTGCGGCTGAACTTGGACACCCTATCCGGGGTCCCTCGCTTTCGCGTGCCTAGCTCCTGGTAGAAGCTATCTGCATGCGCGAGTAGCCGGCCAAGAACACGCCACTGGAATTCCTCTCCTTTCAGATCTATCCTCTGAGAGGGATCGAATTCCTTGAACTCCTGGTTTGTAAGGTCATCCGCTAGCTGGTTGATGTCTCTCCGTATCCACTGGAGCTGTAGCTCACAGTTTTTCTGGGATAGCTCTTCTGCTATCTCCATTAAAACTAACATGGAGGGATACTTGGTCGTCATAGCCTTCTTCACAAGTGCCTCATTGGACTTGTTATCCGTATAGCCGCGGATGGCCACTCGCGAGGTCTTCCTATCCTCGCCCTCGGGGACCCAGAGACGTATCCCCACGAGTTCTAGCGCAGCTATCACTTTCTTGGGGTCGCCTTTGGCAAAGGCCCACGGAGCCCAGGCCCTATCCACTTCTAGGGAAAACCAGGGACCCGGCTTCCCTCCGGAAATCTCCAGGAAGCCCCCTATCCAGGCCCTATCGGACTCAGCTTTGGCATCCGTGAAAAAGCTCAGTAGAGGTAGCCCGGCGTAGAGAGTCACTGGACGCTGTAGCCTCTCTCCTTGGTCAAGCTTGTCGGCTAGCCACCGCATCAGCACCCGGAGCATCGTCGGAATGATGAGGTAGCCGGACTTCCCTTGAATGGCTGCGCTCCACGCGTGGAGCGGCCCTAAGAAGGGCCTCTGCCAGTCCAAGGCTATCGCAGCAAAGCCTAGCCGACCTAGCCCCTGCTGCATCTCCTTGGCCGTGACCTTGCCGATGGTCACCTTGTCGTTTAGCCACGCCGATAGCCAGGACGCCCGTTTCTTGGACATCCCTAGCCTGTAGGAGGAGTACTCTGTCTCCATTCCCAGCCACTCCACCCTATAACCACCACGAGTCTTCGCCCACTTGAAAGGATATCCCAGAACAGAGAGGAAAAGGTAGCTCAACGGGATACCCTTCCTCCCCTCCGTTCCTATCCCCAGGGCCTCGAGGTCATCGGCATATAGCAGGAGGTCGATGGGATAGCCGGGGCCCAACAGATGATGGGTTGCCCGTAGCCCACATGCGGCTATCCGGGTCCACCAGTAGCTAGCCGGCGAGAGTCCGAACGTGCCCACTTTGTTGACGTAGACGATCTGGCTATCCGGGTCCCCGGGGATCGTCTCCTCGGTGTCTATCTGGCAGTCCATGAAGCCGTGCTCGCTAGCCTGGTGTTTGTATCTCCGGTGGGCCTTCGAGATATCCCCCACGACCGAAAAGGCAATCTCGCCACAACGTATCAGCTCTCGGAGGATTTGCTTCTTTTCTCTAGCCCCCGGCGCCCGGATCTTATCCCGACAGCGTATCCGGTGGTTAACCCGGACGCCGTGGGTCGCGTCGTGGATTATCCGCTTCTTGTCCTTCTCATCGTCCTCGACTATCACGGCCAGGGAGGCGATAGCCCGGTCCTCGCCGAACCTCGCCTTGAACTCGCCGAGGGTCATTCTCTCCATGAGGCCTTCCTCGACGTCCTCGTCGAACTTAGCCCGCACAAAGTCCCTGTGGTCGCTAACCGAAGAATAATTCGGAACCATGCTAGCGCCGGCTCCCAAGGGGCGTTGTCTAGCCTCCAAGAGGATTGCTCCTCGAACACGTGCGGTGTTCTGGGTAGCCCCTCCAATATCCCAAGTGGGAGTAATCCCTGTTCAAAGCAACTGACCTTCCGTTCGTTGGTATCTAACCTTCTGACCTTTTCGTTTTGGGAGCCTTAAAGGGGCTTTGAAAGCAGGATTTAAAGTGAGCATTGAAGACCATAAACAGTGAACAGTGGACAGCAACAGCAGCAAAAGCAGGAGCAGCAAGCAGCCGGAAAACAGATTGCAAATTGGAATGGGGGTGGGGCAGGGCAAGCTCAAAAATGATGTCGTGAATATATTGTTGCCAGAGGGAATATACACGACACTGTCCACCGTCCATTGTTCTACGTCTACCACCACTACTACCGCTACTACTACTACTACTACTACTACTACTACTACTACTACTTCCACTACCACTACTACTCCTCCTCCTACTAATCCTACTACTGCTGCTACTACTGCTACCGCTACTACTACTACTACTGCTGCTACTGCCGCTACTACTACTACTACTACTACTACTACTACTGCTACTACTACTATTACTACTCCTGTGCACAGGGAAGACCCCACCCAAGATGCAGCTACACCTCAGTTGCAAAACAATGGCGCTTTTTTTGCTCTCAGTTCTGCTCTGCCAGCTTCCTCTTCACAGGGCGGAAGAGAAGAACGTTGCCTGCGTGCAATCCACGCAGCTTGCAAACCAGTAGTAGTTGTGGTAGTAGTGGTAGTAGTGTAGTAGCAGTCAGTGGCAAAACAGCATCCGGCCGCAGTCCAGTAGTTCATTGGCGCCAAAGCCATCGAGAGCCCGACCTGGCTCATACGGGTTAGCATGGGAACCCATTGTTGAAAGCATCGCTCAGGCTCAGACTGTGATTCTCCATGCTGGTTCGTCCTCTTCTCTCAAGGTCCTGCGACCACAAGGGCTGATCAACACAATTGAGAAAAAACAACACGAGTCCTTCTCATCTTTCGCCGGCTGAGCACGGCGAATCCAACGTGGTGTTTGTGTACTCACCGTTCGAGTTGAACATACATCAACATCATCTGTAGCCGCAGCCTCGACGTCCACATGACAAAAGGGCGAGTCTTCTTCTGATTCTTGTGGGGCTGCTTGTGGCGACTCTTGTTGTTCTTGGAATTTGGCCTTTTCAGCCTTGTCCTTCACCTCTAGGTTCCATTTTGGCCATCCCGACTTACCAGATCTGCCGCTCCGCTTGCTGGCAGGTTTTTTGGCAATCTTCCTGCTGTCAGGTTGGTTCTTGGGCTTTCCATTCTTCTTCCGGCCCATTCTCCACCAACAGTGGACAATGGACAGTGTGCATCCACTGCCCAACAGTAGACAATGGACAGTGGACGTTGGATGAGCTGTTTTTTGCAATGCTACTGCCCTAAATTTGCGACTACATGGTTCATGATTATGAAGAACATGATGCTGATGCCACATTCTCTCTGTCTAAAGGCTTGAGCACAAAGCACTGCGTCCTCCAGAAACTTGGCATATTTGTTCTATCAGGGAGCCCCAACAGCAAACAAAAACCGTGACAGCGCGCGCACACACAGGACAGTGCACGCAACAGCGCGCGCACAGCGCGCGCACAGCGCGCGCACGCCCATAAGTGCTTGATCACAGCAGCCCGTGCAGCTTCCACACGACAGCGCGCGCAACAGCGCGCGCGCTTCTGCGTGACAGCGCGCGCGACCACACACACAGCGCGCGCGCTGCTGCTGCTGCTGTTGCTGGCGACAGTGGACAGTGGACAGAGTCTGAGCTCGTTGAGGTAGAATCCCAGCACCTGCAGGGCAAACAGTGTCACTGGCAGTGCCCCTAGCAACAGCCCCGAATCCTAGCTAGCAAGCCCCGAATCCCTCCCCCACAATTAAAAAGGTCGCGAATTAACCGACCCCTCCATCGGTTAATTCGCCTTTCCCCACCTATTTGCCCTCACCCACACCCACTGTACTGTTCACTGTGCACTGTCCACTGTGGTATGATGGCGAAATAGCAGGCTTGCCCAGGTCATTTTTCTCAGACGCAAAGAGCATGTTGAAAACCCCGGCTCTTGCGGCAAGTTGCTGGTGCCAACTGTTAATTTCCTGCCGTCTGGCAAAACTGGAAACTTGCCAGTCTCATGGATGCTTTGTCACCGTCACTCGTCTCAGTGGACAGGTGACAGTGAACAATGGACAGTGTTGTAGTAGGGCAATTATACGGCGTGTGATCCATGGGTAGTAGGGCAATTACGGCGTGTGATCCATGGACATCGCACACAAGCGGTTCAACCGCTGCACGAGCAGTGATACTGCTCAGAAAAACATGAGTCCAGGCGGCAGCGCTCATAGCCATCAAGGTACTGCTCGAAATAGACCATCCCGCACCACACACATATTTCCGTCATCTGCATCAGTTTCACTGATATGCGAACTTCTCCCAGCTCTTCATCAAGCAGCACACTCAATTCCTTCGCCAAGTCTTCAGCAGAAGCGGTCTCAGTCTCGCCCTCGGCGGAAACGGACATGAGCTCCAGGTTCTCGAGCTCCCTTTGAACATCCTCGACCTCGGAGTCGCTCTCCGATGCCGGCGAGAGGATTTCAGTAGGGGCTTCGTCCATGGCGGCGACGACAGTCGACAATGGACAGTGGACGTCCATGGCAGTGTCGACAGTCGACAATGGACAGTGGACAGTGGACTCAGTTCTGGAGCCAAAATTTACAGCGACAGCCTCCGTGGCAGCCAACAACAAAAGTTCATGTGCAGTTCTGGCAGTGCAGCTACTAATTACTGTCTGTGCTAACAAGCATCATCATGGCAATTCACAATACAAACAAGCAATCAATAGCAGGAGCAGCAGCAGCAGCACCAGCAGCAGCACCCCCTTCAAGGACCTGCACACGCAGGTGCTGAGCACTGTTTTAACCCACCGCAAACCTTCGGCTCATGCCTCTAATTTGTCAGGAGCAGCTTCCAGCGAGCAAATCTCACAAGCAGCGCTTCCAGCTGCTGCACGGAATTTGGAAACTTTGCTTCCTCTGCCTCTTGCTAACAGGGGCCGAACTGGCAGGTGCACTTGGCCGCTTCCACTGTGCCCCAGCTGCCTTCTGCCTCTTGGCATCAGGATCGGAACTGGAAGTTGAACTTGGCCGCTTCCACACTGACTTCGTGCTGGTGTGCTTCTGCACAGGGACAGGCGACAGTGGGACAGTGGACTCTTGGAAGCATGGCATGAGCCTGTGCTGCTCGAACCAGTTGTGCACAATCCAATTTCCCAGCTTCCGGGGGTAGGACTGGCTCTCCTTCAGAAGCTTCCGATCGCCAGTCCTTCCTCCATGCTCATCTTCCTTGACCATGGATTTATGAATCCCGTCACGGCATGTGCAGTTCTGCTGCAAACTCTTCACCCATGTCTCACCAACAAACTTGTAGCGTTTCAGGAACCTCTCGCCTTCGGGAGCATCCACCTGGAAATGGCACCTGGCACAGGTGGCGGAACAATGGTGGAAAACGCTGAGGACCTTGGCGAGGGGCTTGTACCTGAACATGATGCTGCCCGCTGGCTGTTCAATGACAGGGTGGACCCCACGCAACATTGCGAGGGCATACAGAAAAGCTGCAATGCTGGCCATGCGATTGCCTTCCTTCACAGGCGGGTACGCAGTGTTACCTGCTGGGCGGTTGACAGTACGTTGGCATTTCACAGAGTTCATGAACACAAAGCTGCTGCAGACGGGCGCCATCCACAGCAGGCCACCTTCGTCGATCTGCAAGACCGCCTTCAACGCATTCTCAAAGCCACGTTTGGTCAAGATGTTCTCTGTGTCATCCGACGCGTCATCATCGGTCACTCCCTGGATCCGGTCCTTGTCCATGGCGAGCTGTCGATAGCCAGCCTTCTCGGCAGCCATTGCAACGGACGCCACGCCGCACCACAGCTCCACAACAGCCAGTGGACGAGCGACAGTGGACAGTGAAGACCGAAGAGCCATACCCAAAGTGATGCCGAACACTTGCATGTTGACCAAAGCGGTGGGGACTGCCATGGCAAGGCTTGCAGCACTAAATGCAGGCTGGAAGAACCCCAAGACTGCGAAACTCATGAGGTTGGCTGAAGACAAAAGCACTTGATAGCTGGCTAACACTTTCACTCACAGGCACCTGAGAAAGAGATCATTTTAGCGCAGCTTGACACACCCCTCAAGCCTGCAGCCGCACTGGCAATGATCATGAGCACTGCCAGGACTGACTGCAATAACCCGGACAGTGCACAGTGGACAGCTGACAGTGACACCAACGGCAGGCATCACTCATCACGCTGCACAAGGCACGCAAACCCCATAAAAATGATAAACACTCAGTCCATGATGCTTTTGCAAAAAGACTGTGAAGCTTGAGTGAAACGCTCCATGGCTGAGCCCTCGACGTCACCCATGGCCTTCTGCATGTGTCGCCAGTAGGACTCCTGGGACAAAGTCACCTTCTTCTTGCCTTTCTTTGTGCCCTGCTCGGAAAGAGCCTTCCGGATGCGATGGTAGTCCGCTTTCATCTCGTTGTAGATCTCGAGCTTCGCTACGCTAATCGGGGGACGACGTCCTGCGAACGTGTCTTTGCTGCCTCTTGGTGCCCTCTTCTGGGAGTCAGGGCCACGCTTCTTCTCAGGAGCTGTGTGTGCACCTTTAGGCTTCATAGCGTTGCGAATGTTCAGTGCATGCGAAGTCGTCGGTTTTGGCGACTCCTGTGTGTGGCGGGGCGGGCTGCTGCCACCTGACTCAGAAAACTCTGCCGGCTGGCTGCTCCCTCCGCCAGTGCCCACTGGAGATGCCATCTGCACGAGCTTCTCCGCCTTCACCTCGGCATCTGCCGCCTTGCAAGCCTCGTCGACTGCAAGATCTTCCTCCATGTCGTGGAAAGCGTTCAAGAAGGAAGCCATGGCGACAGACGACAGGGAACAGTGGACAAAGGGCACTTGCTTGACACTCAAGCTCAAAAGAGGGTTGGCAACGTGCAGCAGCAGCAGCAAGCGACACAAAAATCACCCACGACAAACTCACATGCAACAAGGCTGGAAGAGTTTTCCGTGCTGCGAAACAAAACTCGCTGGTCAGATGTGAGACAGACGACAGTGCACAGTGGACAGTGCACTTGCTTCACGTGCTTGGCTCACACAGCAAGAAGCATTTGCCCTTCAGAATGCGCTTTGGCTTGACCAGCATCCAGCATGGCTTGTTCGGAAAGATGCCCTTCTGTTGCTGAGAATCCTCATAGTTCAATACCATGCACAACCGCATGGTGCCATTCTTGCTCTCACCTTTCTCCCAGTCCACTGCCTTAAAAGGCAGCAAACTGCCACAGTTGGCGAGGTCCGCCACTGTGCGGCCTGGCAACTTCTTGGGCTCAAAGGCGCAGCCTTCAACCTGCTTCACTGAGACTCCATCTGGCTCCTCACCTGACAGTTCATGACAAGCCACATCGAACGTGACGACATTGTGCTCGGCGAGGTAGTCCATGAACTTCCGCAAGGTCGCCTTGCTCTTCTGGAAAGGTGGGTCCCAGCTCGAAGGGTGACCCCAAATTGCCTCATGGTCTGCTGAGTCCATTGTCCAATGGTAAAGCAATGCCTTGCGATCTGTGGCCTTCTGAATCTCCGCATCACCGGTGTGGTACTCGCCGAAGGTCTGGAACAAAGCCTTCTTTGCAGACACAATGCCATCCTCCAAGGCATGAATGTACAGATGGCCCTTGGACGTGAAGATCAAGCGGAACAGTTCTGGCTGGTTGCTGTGCACAGTTGTCAATGCACCTTGCTTTTTGCCAAGGGCTTCAATGGACTCCACAACACAATCATCAGGGAAACTCTCGCCATCTTCCTCTGTGTCTGCAGCTTCTGCAGGTCGCTTGCGTCCATCAGCCTTGTATGGGCAACCTGAGGAGTTAAATGCCTTGTTGTGCTTCTCAATCAAAGCGTCAAACTCCTTCTTCAAGCGAGCGAACTTGGGCGACCACTCATCCAACGAAGTCTGCCGCATTGCCAAGTTCCCGTCCGCTGATGGAAAAGTCAAGTGGTAAAGGCTTGGGTCAGTGGTCGGCTTGGCGGCTTCAGGCTGATACTCTTTCAGGGTGAAACCATGGAGGCACAGAAGCTTCTGCCTCACCAGCCGCTCCATGCCTCGATGGACGACCCCAGAAAGCCACGCTGCATTCTTCACGCGGATGTCAGAATCCTGATCACCACGAGCCCAGCAGCAGGTCACCACCATCTCCTGCGGTTCTTTTGGCCTTGCACGAGCTGAACCTTGGACAGTGGACAGAAGGACAGAGTCATCATATGGCAGCAAGTCCACGAACACCGCCCCATGCTGCTGAGTAAGGTTCATCCCCTTCCACAGCGTCTCTTTGAGTTTGTCCATGAGGTCAAGACCAGCGATGTGCTGCTTGTGCAGCTGTGCCTTTGCCAAATTTTCTACAGAAATGGCAGTCTGACCTTGAACTGGCACCACATACTCGTTGTTGGGCTTCATTTTGATGCCAGTCACCGCCCTGCGGTGCCAGAGCAGGCTGCCTTGGAACAAACTCACAAGATCACCAGTCTCGGCGTTGACATGGTCACTCAAGCACATGAGGAACGGGTGCACACAAGACCTCGTGCGCGAGTTGATGCTGTCTGCACTGAACACGAACTGTCCACGGCGCACTTTGAGGCCATATGCATCCTGTCTCATAAAGGATTCTGCCTCATCTTGCACTTTCTGAATCTCAACCTCGTCATACGTGTGCCCATGACCAGCCACATTCGGGGCAATGACGATGCCAACTGTTCTCTCTGGGCAGTGGGCGCATGCATCAGCGACCAGCCGAGTTGCTTCTTTCAATGCTCGCATGGCACTGGAGCCAGGGGCAGTCAAATTGACAATGTAGACAGTGAACAGGCTGACAGTGGACAGGACTTGCTTTTCACTCCAAGCACTAGCGCAAGTGCTTACGAAGGGTGCCACACTGTCACCAGTCGCAAGGTACTTGACAGGGAACTGGACATCAGCCTGGGCCTCAATGGCGTCTGCCAACTGCTTGTCCTGAGAACGGAGGAAGTCCACCTTGCCAACTCTCTGGGAAGAGGTGTGATCGGCCAGAGCAGAAACGTACTTAGTCCACATGGATGTGTCCTTGTCAAGCTTCGCAGTGAAGAGTCGCAAGGCTGCCTGCTGGATTGGAAGGGAATGCAAGCAACATAAATCAAGAACAACATCAACTACATGTCCGCCCATCAACCGAAAACATACATTACACTAGGCATCCAAATCACCAGCTGCAACATGCATCGAGAACACCATCAACTACAAAACCCACCTATCAGCCATAATTGTTCATCACACCCTAGATTTCAACCAAAACCTGAAAAATGCATCTGTATGAACATCAACTACAAAGCAGTGTCCAGCTGTCAACCATGATTACTCACTACACTACACCATAGCTCCAATCGGAAGCTGTAACATGCATCAACAAAAAATCATGAACCACGGCTATCAACCGTGATTGTGCATTACACCCTAGATCCCACCAACAGCCACAAGATGCATCAATAGTCACGTGAACTACAAAAGCAGGCCCCCCCCATGAAGAATGACAATACTGGATCCTGATCAAAAGTTGCACCTCCAACCATACACTGGACACAGAACCCACCCCAGAACCCCAAACTCAAAATATTGTTTAACCCAACTGCCTTCTCCTGCTCCAGCTCTGCTGCTTCCTGTGCTGCTTCCAGCTCCACATTCTCCTTGACAATGGGAGCCTCCTTTCCAAGGAACGTGTAGATGAAGCGGAAGTCTGCCAACTTCAGAGTTGGGTTCATGGCCTTGCAACGATCCACGAGCTCACGATCAAGGCCTCCACGGAGAAAGCTCTTCTCAAGCTGGTCGAAGTCAGGGGCAGACATCTCCTTCTGCATGGCTGGCTTGAAGTGCACCCAAAGACACGCCTGCTGGTACGCAATCACAGGGTCGTTCACTCGGAAGCGACCAGCTTGGAAACGGAGGTTTGGCTTCTTTTTCATGCGCAGCGCATCCTTCAAGCTCTTGACAAACACCCCGATGAGCAGCAACAGGAAGCACTCGTTCTTCTCCGGGCCCGCCTTGAGGATCTCCTTCCAGACGCCGGCCGCCTCCGGCGGCACCTCAGAGCTGAAGGTAGAAGATCGACCGAAGAACTTCATCGGCACGGCCGATTCGGCATTCTTGTAGTTTTGCCAGTGATACTTCAGCACTTCCACGAACTTGGGCGTCTGATGTGGCAGCATGCAAATGACGCGAGCTTCAAGCTCTGAAATGTTTTGGCTTTGGACACTTAAGAGGCTGTTGTACTGTTTGATTTTCACTGGTAGCCCGTGAGCGACGTCCATCCCCGATTTTGCAAGACTTTCCGCTAGCATGGTGTAAATCTGAATCGGATCAGGGCGTGCACTTTCGCTCACCTGGAATTTCGCTGCAAGACTTCGATACCTCTGCATGTCCTCCGTGGGAGCTGGGTTGTTGGTAAACTTGACAGCAAACAGTGAACAGAGGACAGGGAACAGGGCCTGCAGCTCTTCATTGGTGAAGTCCATGACTGCCACCAGAATCATCTTGATGGCCAGGGACCTGCCATAGCCAACACTGAACTTCACAGAAAAATCTTCAATGGGGCTTCCAGCTGGAGCAGAAAACAGCACATCCAAAGGGTTCTGGACACTGTTGTAAGTGTTCTCCAGGATGCTGAATGCTATCTCCAAGATGTTCACCATGTTGGACCGCCCCTTGAGCGAACTCCCATCTTGGTGGCCAAGTTGCCAAATGAACAACCATCCCTCATTGCCAGCCTGCTGCGGCCCTGGTGGTGCTGGAACTGTATCCACCGTGGCATTGTGCACCCAAGTAGGGTCAACCAGCCTGGTTCTCTGATACAGCCCTTCCAAGCAGTTCTTCAGCAGGTCCGGCTCCGGGTACTTCGTCTGGATGAAATCAATCACATGCACGCAATCAAAGCTCTCTGGGTCCAAGGAGCCACCGACAGCTGTCAAGATGCTCTTCTTCACCTTCTCCACAACTGCCTTGGACTCGGCAGTTTCCACCCAACTTGCGTGGGCCATGCTAGCCACGACAGGGACAGGGGGACAGTGAACAGTCGACAGTGAACCGTCGACAGCTGCGGAGAACAGGTCAACATCAACTTCTGACTCTGCAAGGAATGCACGAAAACACAACAGCACAATTGAACTGCTCATGAGCCATTTGTCACTCCTCTCTGTTCCGGCGGGGCAACCGATGAAACGTCGTCAGCAGCTGCCAGGAAGTGTCAGGCAAATGCTCATAGTACATGTTCCTTGTCAATGGCACTTCAGCTCGCTCTGGTGCCGCTGCAGCTAACCACTTCAGCGGGGGTGGGTCCTCATCTACCCCAGCAACGCGGCCCGCTTGGAGACGTTCACAACGTTCACGCAATAGTGGAACCTGGGCATTCAAGGGCATGGCAAATCAACATAAGCCCTCGGAAAAAAATGGATTTAAGACAAAGCCAATGCATTTCAGAGCTGAGCAACAGCACGTAGAAAATCATGCGGCAGGGACTCAAGTGTGTCAGCCAAGTTCTCCAGTTTCTTGAGTAACTTCTCATTGTCGGCCCCTTCTGCGAGAATCTTGAAGTCACAGGGAACAGGCGACAGTGAACAGTCTTCCACTCTCCTTCGCGGGAGGGCCAGGACAGGAGCATGAAAAGAAGTTGCATGCATGCGTCCTTTCGTGAGAGCGAACACATCATGGTCATGCTCTTCCACACCACGCCGGCTGGGAGGCAGCTGCTCCAGTTCTCTGGGCGTCAAGTGACAGCGGCATTTGTAAACAAATGAGTGGGCCGCCAGCCTTCCAGCCCTGGAAACAAAGCAGTTGCGAAGCGTCACTTTGAGTTGCCCAAGCCAGGTGTCAAAGTCCCTGATGTGCACCACTTGCTCCACATACAGCGCCTCCCCCTTTCCAGACACAAACCCTTCCATCTTTTCCTTCAAAAGGGCCACCAACTCATCTGGCACCTCAAACCGGCAAGGACGGAGGACAGTGGACAGGATCAAGGAAAAGAAGTGATCCACATCTTCATGGGTGTGTCCCACTGTCAGAAAGTTAAAGGTGCACGTCAAAAACTTGCCCTCTGAAACCAAATGCGCGAGGAACAATGACACCAGCGAGTTTTTGTTCTGGGCCGTGGTGTTGTCCGCCTGGACGACAAGGTGTCGCGGGAATGCCCGGCCCGTCTTCTCAGCAATCTCTGCCACATTGTCCAGGCTGCGGGCAATCAACTCACAAAAAGATGCTGCCCCATGGTGCAAAGCTTCATCTGCAATGAAAACATTGGTGCACCAGCCATGACAGAGAACAGCAGACAGTATGACTCGTGGCCTCTGCAGGTTTTCCAATGAATGCGGCTTGCGTGCAAACTTGTACTGAGGCCACGCTGTCTTGACTTGATCCATGGAATCTATGATGATGGTCAGGACGTCCAACGACGCCCGTGATGCCCACCGCAGGCTCCAGTAGATGAGGCGATCATGGTATTGGGCACGAAGATGTTCACGCCAGTCTCGTGCAAGTGCCATCTTCTCCTTGGTGCTGCCCTTCTTTCCTTACTTGTGCTCACAAACAACATGGGCACAAAGGAACTGAAATCTCAAAGAAAGTGCAATGCTCAGCTAAGCCTCCATGTAACTTCTCCCGGAGACAGTGGCATGTGTTGCACTCTTTGTGCTGCGAAACCTTTCGGAACTTCAGCACAGACGACCACTTGTCCCACCATACTCTCCAGAATGTCGACCATGACGGCGTTTGAATTGCCTGGTTATGGCCAGCCATTCCTTGCACGGCTTCACACCAGGCCTGAAACTGCCAAAACAAAGTCATGAGCTTGCCTGGTGGCAAATGCCGGACTGGAACAGTGGACAGATCGACAGTGGACAGTGCCATGATGTTTTGAACAATGGCTGCTTCAGGTGTCCACGAGAAGATCTCTGACTCAGTGGATATTTGCCGCATGTATACAGGAGCATCGCAGTCTTGCTCACCCGTGCTTGCAGAGATATTGTCATCCACATGCTGCACTTGCAAAGTTTCAGGCAAATCCTCTGCACTTTGGTGGTAGAGCTCCAAAAAAAACATGCATGTCATGCGTGGGGGATTGATCTCGACTTGGTTGCTGCTCTCCCCACCAGAGCTGTAATGAATGTAGGTGTGGCTGGCTAGCACTCTCCACAGACTGGACCCTGTCTCTCTCTCGTACTTCCACACGTGCGATCCTATGCAGGCAGAACCGGCGGCCGTTCCTTTTGCACTCACTGCCGGCGGCGGTTCGTCTGTGCAACGGGATAGCTCTGATTGCTCAGGATAGAAGACACATATAGCACTTAGCTATGGGCATTGACTTGAGCCAAACGTTGCGTTGGCGGTCACATAGAAAGGTAAAGATGAGGGATGCGTAGCATGCCCCCTAGAGTCGAGGGACGCGTAGCGTGCCCCCTTCTCCTGCACTTTACACGGTCTTGCTCACAGCTCTTATAGTGACACCTTAGAACTTGACAAGGCATCGCAGTCCGTTCGCACCCCCCATGAGTTGCGTCTCCGACGCTGCTCACCCGGAAGATGGCACGATAGGACAGAAGAAAATTCCGCCGCAACGTTGACATTGAAAATCAGAGCTTTGTATCCCAATTAGAAACGTTGTGACACTCATCTACGTCAGTAACGATCCCCTGAAATGACAAACGAATCAGGCGTCACCGAAGAAAGAAGCATTCGCGATGGCATTCCACGGGCGAAGCTCAGAGGTCACGAACTGATAGGCGAGGAAGATCAGGCGTTGTCTCGCCACCATCTTCGCGTTGACGTAGGATCGCGTTCCCAGGGCCGGAGGTTCTCCTCTGGATATGGGTTCCTTGGCTTTCCCTTGTCCTTGCCTTTGTTTCGGCCTTTGGCGGCGATGTAGTCGTGGTAGGAATTGGTGTTCCAGCCACCATGTTGCTCGCCTCCGGTTCTTCCACGCCCTTTTGAAGGTCCTTTGGATGAAGAAGCGCTTTCACGTTCCTCCGTAGTGACAGGCGTGTCCAGGATGGAAGTACCACCTGGAGGAAGATAGTCAGCGGCCGAAATGTGATGTAGAGCTTCCGTACGCCTTGTCGTCGGGTTTTGCTGTCTCTCAGTCTTGGATCTGTTCAATCGGTCCATGAAATGCGCAGGCATTTGAACACTGTGGTCCACCAGCAAGGCAATGGTCTGGACTGACTGATCAGAATGAGTCAGCAGAATACCGACGGGGTCGATGTACAAGAAGTCCACCGGTCCAGTTGGCGTTGGTCGTAGCACCGAGAATTGTTGGTGGCCCGTCACCATTGGGATCACCTCGCATAGGACGTTCAGGCAGCAAAAGTGCATTGCCTTTACATCTTCATCCCTGTCGCTCTTCAAATAAGTGGTAGGAATTGAAGTTGTCCCTGCCAATTCCCATCATGTTGGCTCCACGTACAAGTAAAGAAAGCATCTGGTTCGTCCGGAAGCGCTTCAAGGTGTAAATCCCGTTGGGATCATACTGTTTGAGGTTCTCAGGTTCCTTCGCAAAGCGAATGATCTCCTCATCAGTCACGTCCCTGCTGACACCTGTTTCCTTATCCACTGCTGCCAAAGATCCCCACTTTCCAAGCACATCATAGCGTTGGCCAAGCGCGAAACTTTCCCTCATCTGAAACAACGGCATAGTCGCCCACTTTGCGAATCCTGACCAGGCTTTGTAGATAGATCGGCATACCACGTATGCCATGTATGACAGAGCGGTCATGTTCGCGTCAATGCAATGGGCATTTCGCTTTCCAGAATAGTAAGATGGCTGCATGGCGGTACGTGCAAGTTGTAGTTCAGGATCGATGTTCAAAGACTGGCCGGTGAGGAAGACGGGACGACGTTCCTGTGCGATTGCTTCTGGAACTGCGTCATCAAAGTCCCCTTCAGGCTCTACGTTCATTTCTTCATCAGGTTCCTGTTCTGGATCGTCTTCCGCGACGACAGATGGTTCTGGGATTTCTTCAGGTTCCGCAACGGTCTCTACCTCCATGGCTTCCTGCTCCTCTTCGGGCGCCTCAGGCACTGCGGCTGCTGCGGCTTCCATTGTCTGAGCAATGAAGTCACTGGGGATCTCCGTAGGAGTATCCCGTTGTGGAGAACCTTGATAATATCCGCTTGAAATGAACTGTGACCAGCAAGACGTACATCGGGAGAAACATGCTGGAACAATGTTGTAGCATGCCGGGCATACCCTCATTCTCCTTCCATCCTCGTCTCTGCGTAGGTCTTCGGGTCGCCAATTCTTGATGACAAACTTGATTCCCTTGTCCATGTAGTGATGCCGAACCGTGTTCTCCCTGTGGGACTCCAGGACAGTCGTGAGGTCACGAATGATCTGCTCCTTGCTCGTGTCGTGGGGTCCAGGAGGCATCTCGCAAAGCAATTCCATGATCTTGCTTGGCGTTCGGTATCTCTCGAACTCGGGAAGCAACGGTGATGCATTGTAGTCCAACACCAGCTCTTTCTCCAACCTTTCATCGTAGATCTTTTCCACCAGAGCGAAAGAGTGTGTATCTCGAGGATCAGGGACGCAAAACCATACCTCCTTGACGAAATGGAAAGGTATCGTTCGACCAACGATCATGATGCCGCTGTCTGTGATACGTCCATCTTCTCGTGCAAGATCTTGCGATGGGACATGAAGGACCGCCAATGGCATGTGCTTGGCGTCTCGTCCGTGTACTCGCATCTTGGTCGTTGCGTTCCGGTGATCGAACGGCGCAAACACCCCCCAATAGCTGTGGAGTCTGCCGCCTTGGTTGCCTCGGAATTGGCGCCGATGGTCAAAGTCCCCGTCGGGGTCCTCCGAACCAGGCATGATGCCTTGCGTGACAATGGAATCCAAGTTGCGGCATGCCGTAGCGTGGAACGCACCTCCAAGACGTTGCAAGAGGGTCATAGATGGAGATATTGCTAACCTGTTCTTGTCCAACTGAAGCAAGTTGTTCTGGGGATCTGAATGCGCAGAGTGACCACTCGTAGCCCGAACTGCCCATGGCTTCACCCAGCCGTTGCATAGGTTCAGGTACCTCTGGCCATGTCGGCAATGGTCGTTGCTCTGGATCTCCGCGATCTGGTCCCGAACTGATACCAACATGTTCGAACCTGCTGATCCAAGAACTTCCGTGCCGGGGTCCTTCACTCTCACACCCAGGAACTGCAACCGAATCTTGGCCTTGTTGCCTTTCGTGGCTGCAATCATGTTCCCCTGGAACAATAGCTGAAGTCTTTCATTGTACACTCTCTTCTTCTGTTGATCATCGGTCCTTGAGACCCCTTCGGTGATGCGTCTGCTTTCATGGGTCCATAGTGGCTCATGCCTCACCAGGTCTTCGATCAGCACCCACCCTCCTTCATCACATTTGATGACACTGTTGAATGCCACCTGGCACCGGTTGTCAAGCCACTCCGAGCCTGGGCGCCTGGCGATTCTGTGGCGCAAGTCAGACTGGATGCATGATAGCGCCCAATCCGCATTCAACCTGCGCTGACGGGTGATGTTGCGAAGGACAACTTCATTCACGATATCCCACCGATTGTTGATGAAGCTTGCACCCTTGGTTGGGATCAGGTCGAGAATTCCGCATCGGATTGGCCTTCCGCCGCCGATGGATTCATAGCCTGGATTGGTGTAGCTGTTGGTGCTCTCGTCGTACACATAGCTAGGACGGTCTCCCCGTTGGGGTAGGCGTCGGTCGCGATGGTCCGAAAGCTGCTCAATAATGTCCACCACTCGCTGGCTATTCTCTGGTCCCGAATCCTGCAATGGTACGCCACAAGCATCATTTAGGCCCCGACGGTTTTCCACATCCGTGCAGAGGTTGTGTTTGTTCTCATAACGGATCAAGACCACATCACCCCGAACGGCTTCGCCTCCGCGTCGCGGTCGGGCTTTGGCCTTGGGTCGTCGGTCCGAGGATGCAACACTCACATGATCTGTGGTGTCGACGTCCATTGGTTCAGCCTCTTGTGAAGGTACTCGACGTGGATATCGAAGAAGACTTTCCTTGATGATCTGGACGCCTCGAAGTACCAGGTCCCGGGTTGCAGCATTCTCTGTGCAATTTGACAGAGTGTGTAAGTCACTGCCACAAGCAACACAAAATGTGATGCGATCGCTTCCGACTGACATTTCGCCCTGAGCGAGTACGCCAACATAGTCCTGAAGCTGCGTGACAAATCCTTCACGAATTGCATGCCTGGGATCAGGGCCGTCTGCACCTTGCTCTTCTTCGGGTTGCGCATCCACATCCACATCCTGTGCAGGTATTGGTGGAGCAACTGAGAACCCTGGATCGTCCGTGACGTTGTCAGCGGCCTGTGTCTCGTCGGTTCTCGCAATCTCTACAGGGTAGATATCACCAGCGACGATCACTGTGAAATCAATCACGAGGTCAGCGGACATGTTGTTGACGATCTCAGCGACTGCTTCATTCTTCTTGGGCGGTGTCCTTTTGGGCGGGGAGTCAACCGTGATCAGCTCGATGGCTTCGGCCGACGCGTAGCGGAAGAATGACCTTTCGATTCCTCTTGCACACGCATTTGCTCCCTCAAGGCCACCCCAATTCGGAAAATGACTTGGGTGTCTCATGGCAATCGTAAGAAGCCCGAGCGCCAGCTCCAATGTATCACCCAGGAGCTCTTCCTTGGGCAAGACTGACCCTCGGTAGCATTCTTGGCGCTCCTCTGGAGTCAAAAGCATCCTCATGAAACCAGCATAAGCGCAGTTCCCGGCGTCGTAGTAGCAGATGTAGCATGTCTTGCCTTCGGAGTCATATCCTCTGTCCCACGCCAACTGTTTGGCCTTTCCCCATGCCGCGTACTCGATGGCCTGACTGGCTGTGATTCGGAGACCACCGTAGTGAGAAACCGTCTTGCCGATGTCTTCATAGACCATCTCTGCACAAACTTTGAGGAACTCCTTGATTTCCACACGAGGATCCACGAATTGAAGCCTCAGGTCATAAAGGTGCTTTGCGCAAGCCAAGGTGTACTTCTGGGACGCGATCAAGTCATTGAAGGAGCTGATTTGATGCTGCATCTTCAAAGCTGAAGTATGCGCGCACCCAATGCAGTGCCCAGGATACCCGTTTCCGGTGGGTTTGAAGAAGGCTTGTGCGTAGCACTCAGCCAACTTCATTCCTTCACATCCTTGTCAATAGAACGTTCTCCCTTTGACATAACCAGTGTTCGGGGTCGCATAGGTGTCGATCCTGAACCAGTAGTGCCGGTTGTCGTAATAGGCCTCGGGAACGGTCATGGCGATGTCAAAATCCTGCCAGGTGACTGTGGACGACTCAGCGACCGTGTCACCCTGGGCACCCGACCTGATCTGTTGCTGCTGTTCCCCCGTAAACCATGTCTGCGAGATCTTGGTGGTCGTCTTGACTTCACGCTTGTCCTCCCAAATCTCGACAAGCGACGGGTGAGCAACTAAGTCGGTTCTGACTGTCTCGTCCCATGAGCGAACTTTCGATGCCTCAACAAAGCACGTGGATACCATCTTCTCGCAAAACAACTGCTTCTCATAGATAGCTAGGCCCAATTTGAACCTGACCCGATTGTCTGGTGGTGGTACCTTCTCAACTGACAATGTATGCACGCCCGACGATGCATGTTTCGCCTGACTATACATTCTTGACCAAAACGAAGATCCATGAATCACCACACATGCTCGGGCCCGCAACTCCAGTTCAATGTACATTCCCAGCGCGTGGAAACCGTTGAACATAGAAGCTTTCTGTCGAAGGTAATTGCTGGCTGCTCCTACGAACCGCAAGTCGTGGTTGATGTTGACAATTGGAGGGCGCGTGGTACGCTTCCCTGCCGCAATGATGGGGTCAACGTACGTGGCTTTGAGCTGCCGCTGCAAATCAGCACGAATCGCTGCTCCGTCTCCGACCTCACTCATCGGAAATGATATGTTCTCGATAAGGATCGCTTGGAGAGACAGATGGTAGTGCAATGTGACGGTTGCAAGCTGCTCTTCAGTCAAGCCATCCAATGTCTCATTCACAGATTCCAACGACCCCTTCGTGACTTGGAAGTTGTAGTTGGCACCTGCGGTGATCGACGGGCTCACAGTGTAGATCTCACTCCATCCATGCATGACGAGATTCTCCCTCACTGTATGCGATGACCCTCTGGTCCTTGCGACCATGTCAAAGTCTTGGGCGAGGATCGTGCATTGAGAGCGCATAGTCGCGGCATCAGGCTTGCCACCCATACCCAAACTATTGCGAAATCCGTTCAGCGTGTTCATGGTATTGATCCTTGCTTCTGCCGGAATTTCATCGTTGTCGACAAGATCGCCGTCTGCCTCGATCAACACAGCCGAGGTAAGCATTGGAGGAGAAGGAAGATGCACGCACGACACCAATGCCAGTGCATGGTATAGCCGCGAATACATCCGTAACCACATCTTCGTGCTCAGCTTCACGTAGACCTTCAGGTTGAGACCCTTGTCGTCACTTTGAGAGACGGAACGAATCCTTGCCAAGTAGGTCACCAATCTTCTGACGTAATGCTGAATCGGTGTGGTCCCCACGTCGTGGTTGGCCACGAACTTTGGCGTCTCATCAATGGTAGGTGGGTACTCGTCTTGATCACGGGTCGTCGCCAGCAAGCTTGAGCGACAGCCCTTTTCATCGCTGTTGACGTAATGGTACCAACTTTCCTGAGCGCCAGCGGGGATTGGAGCTTCCTCCCATGTCGGTTGCGATGGTTCCTCTTCCGGCTGCGAAGTCGGTTGTTGTGGAGGAGGTGCCGCAGAAGATGACGACGCCGATGCCGTTGCCTCGTCCGTCCTTGCCCTCTTTGTTCCGTGGCTAGGGGTGGCTCGAGGTCCGGCAGCGGATCCTTGCGATTGTTCCGGCGTTCTTCCATGCTCAGGGTGCACGATTCCTTCCGGTTCGAGGTTGCTTGCCGTAGGCATCGCCACCCTCCCCGTAGAATACACCCAGCTAGGATGCCGTTGAAGATTGGGCGGAAATAGGCCATCATCTTGCATAAGCGGTCTTGGTGCCTCCATCTGTTGGAATTCTGCTTCCCATATGCTCAGCGTGGCGCGTTTGGTAGAGCAGTCGACCACATATCCAGATTCAACTCCGCATTGATTCCAGGTGTAGCTACGGAACGCATCCGGCAACTGGAAACCGTTCCTGTCTTGATCTGCACATACAGCATCCACGTGGTGCTTGAGGAAAGCGTACGTGGTGTAGTCGGAATCAGGGAGCACATCATTTGACCATCTGTAATGCGGGTGTCCAGTGTCTGGATCAACCCATGATACGTAGGAATGAAGCACGTGGAGACAGACGCTGAACGCCTGGAGCGAGTTCATCGCAAAGGCGAGCGGGTGTCCCATGCCTTGAGGCATTGTGCGCATCATCATGGCCAGCTGGTGAACGTTGAGTGGCGTGGCGCCATCGTTGTTCGCAGCACATTCCTGTTTGTAGGTCCGTAGTCCATATCCAGTGTGTTTCGCGAACATGTACATCAGCTTGCACACCCTACATAACGTAGGCTCCGCCAACAGGTCTGATTGGTCAGGTGCTCTCCCCGACATTGGCAACTTGTGGTAGTAGTCCTGATTCACCGTATACCATTGTTGAATTCTCGTGTCTGTCACAGTCTGGTAGGGCGTCTCCACGGAGTTGATGAGAACAGCGAGGTTGTAGTAGCCGTCCGCAGTGACGATGTTCCTTGTTGCAGTGTTCAAGTCGAACCGAACTTGCTTTCGTTCTTGTTCCAGTTCAACCACAGCCAATTTTTGCATCATCGCGGATCACTTCCTCATCCACCATGAACCTGGTGATGGCATTGTACTTCCCCTCGTGGTCAGCAACAATGTGTTTGAGACCTCCACCAAACTTAGTGACCATGGCGAGTATCTCCCCATAGGGTTTGTCCATGTACTCCTCAGGAGCGGCAAGCAAGCAAGCTTTGAGGATTTCTCGGACTCGAATGGAAAGATCCCCTCCTGACGACAGATTTGCACACGTGAACAGCAAGACCAACGGAGGTGCTTTGAAAGCTTCCCATGTGCGAATGAGATCATTGTCGACCACTTTGTCTTTCGTAATCTTCGGCGGGAGCGAGACGCTCTGCGACGCATCCCCAGAATACATCTCCAGGAATTTGTGGAACTTCAGAAACGTTCGCATCATCCCACCAGACGTGAAAACTTCCTCGTGGTCCACTCCATCGAAGGCCAGCTCGTAGGCATTGTAGCTTTCAGCCATGGCTCGGGTTTCGGTCCTTCCTCCGTAGGAGGGAAGTCCCTACACCCTACTCGACTTCACGGTTCCGGGTTCTCCGTAAGAGGCACCCTTCCCCGATCCGTCTTGTCAGACCTTAGTTGTTCCTTAGTTGGGGCTGTCTAATAGCCCCTTCATCAGCGTCTACACACTGATGTTGCTGCCGTGCAATGTCCTCAGATTCATGTGCAACATGATTGACACTGACATGAGCTCGAACAAGGCTGCGAACATTCCTCGCAATTAACCGCCATGAAACATCAATGCGCTGCGACAAACTGTTCTTCGAATCATGGTCCAAGCAATCATTCGGTCTCGTCACCAAACGGTCCGCTTCAGGCATGTTAGAGAACATGATCCTGCGTCCACCAACATCGCCACCAGCACCAACATGATCACCAACCTTAACCTTCGTCACCTTGCCACTTGAAACAAGAGCATGCAACTCTGGCCAAGACCAACATGAACATGAAGAAGGCATGTCAAGCGAAAAATAGACGTCGGAAAATTCCGCACACTTCTTCAGCAGGCGTTTGAGAGATTTCAAGACACTTCTGAAAACCTTGTACTTCCCACCAGAACGTTTTTCACCCCCCACGCAAGCCCCCTCACTACTTCCAGGACCGGCACCTGATCGCAAAAGCGATGCCACAAACAGCACAGGTGTGCGCAGGTCGTTCCGGCACGCATCCTTCATTGTACCGATAAGGCAGTCCTCGTCGGCTTTGGAGCTAATTAGCTCTTTGCAAGTTATGCGAGAGCAACCTTTAGTGGACTTAGGTACGGCGTAGCCGTTACCCAAGCCACAAAGGTCAACAATCATGCGGTCTGGCTTCCGTCCACCAGCCTTCGACGGCATGGCTACCAACCTCCCATCGCCAGTTGCCTGAAATTTCAAGGCTTTAAGCAATCTTCTGGAGATTTGGCTAGTCAACTCGCATTTATCAGATCGATCCTTAGCGTCCGAATCAGTCATGTGCCAATGTTTGGACGAGCACACATCAGACGACTTAGGATGCAGCGCGACGTTTGCGGCAATGTACTCCCATTCATCCTTGCAGTAGCCGAGCTCAACGGCGGTTCCAGGAGATACAGGATCCCGAAAGATATAACGTTGCCCGTGAGTGCATCCTTGGATCTTGATGCTCTTCCACATGGCATCTTCCTGAAGTCCCTTATACTGCTTGGTTTCTTGGACTGGTACTCGAGGAGGCACTTCGATGATGATTTGGAACCCCCATGATGCCGCTCTGCGCGCAATTCTTTGGACGACCTCCCCCCATGGGTAGTCTGTCCGCAATTTGCCTTTTTCGGGGTTGTCAGCGATTTTCCGACTCAGCCACGAATTCTTGCCCAACACCCCTGCACCAACGAAGATTACGGAGTTAGGGTTGTCTTTTCTTGCTTGCACCACATCAAAGATGTAGGCGCACATGGCGTCGTCGACTTCTCGCCCCATACTCAGAACATTCACTTGCAGCCCGGGGTCGTAGTGAGAATCGGGAGCATGCTGGGCGATGCAATCCCTGCCTGGAGCATACTCATTCCACCAGTTCTCCTCATCGACTCCTATCAGTGTCCATAGCGTCACCGCCTTTGGAGCATCTTTGATAGTGATACGGTACTTCCACCGGCTGTAAGGGTTCTTGTAAGCATGGACCAACCTTCCATCGTGGTCGAGAAATTGGATCACCAGACCCTCCTTGGGCTTGTTTTCGGCGAAATTGACCACGTGAGGCACAATTGCTCCATCATATCCTTGATATTCCCTTTTCTGTTCCGCCGCGTCATGCCATACATCTTCGTACACCGACGACCATTGGTCATAACCAAATTGAGAGGCTTGACTTTTGGACTGGCCGTTGAAACAAAATCCCTGGTGTAATGTAAAGCCCTGGCACCCCCCATGGATGGCACGCGCCAGTGTGACAACCACCGCTCGCCATTTGGCGGGCAGGGCACGCACATAAGACTGACCTAGAGGAGGTTCAGGAATAGGCAAAAACGGCGGCGCAAGGACGTCCGCAATGGCAGCGGGGCGCAAATGCCCTCGCACAGGATGGTACTGAAACACAGCACGCTCCACGTAGCGGTCGAACTTGCCCGGTGTGTCAAGGATAGCAGCACGATCCTCCATCCGGTGCCACCGCCCTTCACGAAGAATCCAAGTCGACCGAAGGTAACGACCAGGCGGCAACGCAGAAGGCGGCCCCCGCAGCACGCGCGGGAACTTGACAACCAGAATGGGGTCCACACTGTCATGTTCTTGCAAGCCTTCCTTACTCGACAATCCGGCGCGATACAACACCTGAGGGAGGATCGGCGTCTGCGTGTAAGGAAAACAAGGCACCTCGCTCTTGAACGAGTAGTGCTGCTGACCCTTCTCATCCGTGCTTTGGGAATGAGTAGGTCGCATCAGATCCATAATCTCCTGGGAGCCAATGAGATGCGGCGGAAAGATGTTGATGAGCTGACACGCATGTGTCCAGGACACGGAATC
>CAJNDT010006160.1:0-34058 GCA_905221615.1 Symbiodinium sp. CCMP2592
CCTGGTAAGGAGTCTCCACGGAGTTGATGAGGACGGCGAGATTGTAGTAAACATCCGCGTTGACAATGTTCCTGGTCGCGGTGTTCAAATCGAACCGAACTTGTCCCCTTTCTTGCTCCAGTTCGACCACAGCCAGCTTTGCATCATCACGGATCACTTCCTCATCCACCATAAACCTTGTGATGGCATGGAACTTCCCTCCGTAATCAGCAACGATGTGCTTGAGGCCTCCACCAAATTTGATGACCATGGCGAGGATCTCCCCATAGGGTTTGTCCATGTACTCCTCCGGGGCGGCAAATAAGCAAGCCTTGAGGATTTCTCGAACTCGAATGGACAGGTCCCCTCCTGACGACAGATTTGCGCATGTGAATAGCAAGACCAGCGGTGGTGCTTTGAATGCTGCCCACGTGCGGATGAGATCATTGTCGACCACTTTGTCTTTCGTAATCTTTGGCGGGAGCGGTACGCTCTGCGACGAATCCTCAGAGTACATCTGCAGAAACGTGTGGAACTTCATGAACGTCCGCATCATTCCACCAGGTGGGAAAACTTCTTCATGGGCCACTCCCTCGAAGGACAGTTCATAGCCATTGTAGCTTTCTTCCATGGCTCGGGACCCGGTCCTTCCTCCGTGGGAGAGAAGTACCTACCCCTATATGACTTCACGGTTCCAGGTACTCTGTAAGATACACCCTTCCCCGATCAGTCAGGTCAGACCTTAGTTGTTCCTTAGTCGGGGCTGTCTAGTAGCCCCTCCATCAGCGTTTACACACTGACGTTGCTGCCATGCGGTGTCCTCAGATTCATGTGCATCACAACTGAGACTAGCATGAGCTCGAACAAGGCTGCGAACATTCTTCGCAATTGACCGCCATGACGCTTCAATGCATTGCGACAAACTGTTCCCTGTTTCATGGTCCAAGCAACCAGATGATTTCATCAGCAAACGATCCGCCTCGGGCATGTTAGAGAACATGATCCTGCGTCTACCACCATCGCCATCAGCACCAACATGATCATCAACCTTAACCTTTGTCACCTTGCCACTTGAAACAAGAGCATGCAACTCTGGCCAAGACCAACATGAACATGAAAAAGGCATGTCAAGCGAAAAATAGACGTCGGAAAATTCCGCACACTTCTTCAGCAGGCGTTTGAGAGATTTCAAGACACTTCTGAAAACTTTGTACTTCCCACCGGAACGTTTCTCACCCCCCACACAAGCCCCTTCGCTACCTCCAGGACTGGCACCTGATCGCAAAAGCGATGCCACGAACAGCACAGGTGTGCGCAGGTCATTCCGGCACGACTTCTTCATTGCACCGATAAGGTTATCCTCGTCGGCGCTGGAGCCAATCAGCTCTTTACACGTAATGCGAGCGCATCCCTTAGTGGATTTGGACACGGCGTAGCCATTGCCCATGCCACAAAGGTCAACAATTATGCGGTCTGGCTTTCGTCCTTCAGCCTTTGACGGCATAGCAACCAATTTCCCGTCGCCCGTTGCCTGAAACTTCAAGGTCTTAAGCAATCTCCTGGAAATTTGACTGGTTAACTCGCAGTTATCAGATCGATCCTTAGCGTCCGCATCAGTCATGTGCACATGTTTGGCTGAGCACATGTCAGACGACTTAGGATGCAACGCGACGTTTGCGGCAAAGTACTCCCATTCATCCTTGCAGTAGCCGAGCTCAACGGCGGTTCAGGGAGATACAGGATCTCGGAAGATATAACGTTGCCCGTGAGTACACCCTTGGATCTTGATGCTCTTCCACACGGCGTCTTCCTGAAGTCCCTTGTACTGCTTGGTTTCTTGAACTTGTACGCGAGGAGGCACCTCAATGATGACTTGGTTTCCCCACGATGCCGCTCTGCGCGCAATTCTTTGGACGACCTCCCCCCATGGGTAGTCCGTCCGCAATCTGGCCCTTTCAGGGTTGTTGGCGATTTTCCGACTCAGCCACGAATTCTTGCCTAACACCCCCGCACCGACGAAGATCACGGAGTTAGGGTTGCTTTTCCTTGCTTCCACCACATCGAAGAGGTAGGCGCACATGGCGTCATCAACTTCTTCCCCATACTCAGAACATTCACTTGCAGCCCAGGGTCGTAGTGAGAATCGGGAGCATGCTGCGCAATGCAGTCCTTGCCAGGGGCATACTCATTCCACCAGTTCTCCTCATCGACTCCTACCAATGTCCACACCGTCACTGCCTTTGGAGCATCTTTGATAGTGATACGGTATTTCCAACGGCTGTAAGGATTTTTGTAAGTATGGACCAACCCTCCATCGTGGTCGAGGAATTGGATCACCAGGCCCTCCTTGGGTTTGTTTTCGGCGAAGTTGACCACGTGAGGCACAATTGCTCCATCATATCCTTGATATTCCCTTTTCTGTTCGGCCGCATCATGCCATACATCCTCGTACACTGACGACCATTGGTCATAGCCGAATTGAGAGGCTTGACTTTTGGACAGGCCGTTGAAACAAAGAGGTAATGTAAAGCCCTGGTACCCCCCATGGATGGCACGCGCCAGTGTGACAACCACCGCACGCCATTTGGCGGGCAGGGCGCGCACGTAAGACTGGCCCAAAGGCGGGTCAGGAGGAGGCAGAAACGGCGGCGCAAGGACGTCCGCAATAGCGGCCGGGCGCAAATGTCCCCGGACCGGATGGTACTGAAACACAGCACGTTCCACATAGCGGTCGAACTTGCCCGGTTGATCAAGGATAGCAGCACGGTCCTCCATTTGGTGCCACTGCCCTTCACGAAGAATCCAAGTCGACCGAAGGTAGCGACCAGGCGGCAACGCGGAAGGCGGCCCCCGCAGCATGCGCGGGAACTTGACAACCAGGATGGGGTCCACACTGTCATGTTCTTGCAAGCCTTCCTTACTCGACAAGCCAGCGCGATACAACACCTGAGGGAGGATCGGCGTCTGCGTGTATGGAAAACAGGGCACTTCGCTCTTGAACGAGTAGTGCTGTTGACCCTTCTCATCCGTGCTCTGGGTATGAGTAGGGCGCATCAGATCCATAATCTCTTGGGAGCCGATGATGGCCGGCGGGAAAATGTTGATAAGTTGACACGCATGTGTCCAGGATACGGAATCCTTGAACGATTTGGTGTGTATGTCCGCCGACATCTTGGCAGTGACCTCATAAGCGAGAGAAACGTAACCCTCCTGAAAGATAGAGTGCATCCAGCCAACGCAGATGCCGTGGGTACGCTCCAAATGACGCATTGTCGGATTCTTGCCCGTGCGAATCACCCCGATCATGGTCTGGTTGTCGTCGTAGAAGACGAAGTTGGGGTCTTGACCCCCAAGCTGCTGCCACAACGTGATAGCAGGCAATCCAAGACGTGACATGGCAAAGTCGGCCGCGACATTCTCGGCCTCAGGTGTGGAGTGACTCAAGCACCCCTGCCTTTTGCTAAGTCCCGCCAAGGGAAACCTTGTGTGAGAACCTTGAATGTGCAAGTGAGCACCGGAGGTAGATTTCAAACTTTCTCCACAACCTGCATAGTCCGCATCCGCAAACAGTCCGATGGACGAGTCCTCCAAGGAGTTCCCGACCCATCCAATCATCATGTGATGTTTGGACTGGTGCACATAGGCCATGAGATGATGAAGAAGAGCATCCTCCTTCTTGGTCCATTTCGTGATCTTGCGTGGGAGATTGTTGATACTGCGCAGAAGATCAAAGCGGCAAATGCGCGCGGCATAAAGCAATTTCATGAGAATGCTTGCTGCCTGCGGAGCAAGTGCGCCGCGATTAGCCTCGTTGATCTCCTCTTCCTCTGTCGCCTTGGGAATAGGTGGAGGCGGAACAAGCCGACCATCCTTATCAACAGGCATGGTGTGTCCACACCACGTGCATCGATGGCTTTTACCTGACTGTGCCGGAGCTCGAGCTGGGTGATTCTTAGTCTCCTCAGCCGGACTCGGCGATGGTACCGTCTTGAATTTTGTCGGATCGAACCCAGTCACGTCGCAGTACTTCTTGACTGTCAGGTCCAGGTACGTCTCCATGTCGTAGGTAACGGTCTGCACCTTCGTTTTGTCATGCAACGTTGCCTCGCCCTTGGAGATGCGACAACCCAGATACAAGCCTAGTGGCGTTTCTTCTTCCAATCGAAGTTCTTGGCGCAGCATGTCCCAACCCTTGGGCAGGTTCTCTTTGGGCCCTGCCATCTTGAGATCATCCACGTAGATGACAAGTCAGAGCTTCATCTGCGGGTGGAAATACAATGATGGCCATTCGTCGCCAATCGGCTTGAATCCTACTTTCTGTACCGCGGTATGGCAATGTTGTTCCCACATGGTTCCTGCATCAGTATGTCCATATAGAGCTTTGATCAAGCGACATACAGGTCTACGGATGCCGTTTCGCAGATGGATGCCATGCTTCATCAGGCAGTTCAACCCAACATGGAGTTCCCGATAGTCTCGCCTGAATGTATGCTTGGATAGCATCCGCCATCTGGACATCGTTGCCAGGAAGGCATCCGTAATAATCTGCCCACCGTGAGGCGTCAAACGTTGCCGGGGAATTCCCCAAATCCTGAAACAACGCGGCTTCCATATTTTGATCCTTGACCTGATCACCGAGTAGTACGCCTCGCCCTTTGAACTTCCTGGCAGGATCGTCCTCTTTGAGCTGATAGTTCTTCCCATATATCAGTCCATGTACTCGCGCCATATGTACTTTCTCACCTTTCTTCTTTGCCTCGGCAACGACATCGTCATATTCACGCGTAGTTGAGAAATCAAACACCTCTTGGTCCCACAATCCCTTCCACTCTTTCATGAAAGCTTCCATGGCCTTGGGGTTATTGATCATCTCTTTGCGTGTGACGGGTCGAGTGACCATGGCATTGAAGCATGATCCTCCTGCATGATTCTTTTCCCGATGTACGTTTCTGTGAGAAGTCGTACACGGCATAGACGGAATCCAGTTATCATCCATGACCATATGCGCCGGAACGGCCGGCACAACATCTGCCAAGAATTGTTCTTGCGTGTATTGATCCACATAGGACTGTGCCCAGGACCACCCATCGTCGTCATCAAGGGACACGTTAAGTTGCAGATCAATTTCTTCACATGGAACAATCTTGGGAAAGATCATGTTGTCCAAAATCTTGGTGACTATCTTCTTTCCTATCGCGGCCTTCTTCCGGTCCTTTTTGGCAACTCGAGCTTTGTCTCGCTTTTCTTTCTTGTACGCTGCCTTCTTCTCTGCTTCACTCATTTTCTTCCATGCTTCCGGAGAATAGGAATGGATAGGTCGCCGTGTAGGGAGAGTTCGTCGACCGTCGCTTCGGATCTTGTATGGGACTCCCCTTTTATCGATCTTGCAGGCTTCACCATCAACAGTGAGATATACAATGCCGTCCCCTTTCTTTCCTGTACTCCAATGCTCGATCTCCTCAGGAGCCAATTTCTTTTCTTTCAAGATCTTGATGATCTCTCCAGGTTCTTCGATGTCTCCTTCGGGGATGAGTCTACCGGTTGGACCGACTTCGCGGAGCGATCGCCGATCTTTCCCAGTGACCTTTGGTTCAGAAGGAGGCGGTGCTGCACGTAGACCTAACTCTTTGTCTAGTTCGTCGAGTCTTTTGTCTCCTATGGCATCAATGGCTTCATGTTCTGCCGACTTGAAGACTTCGCCAGACGGCTCCGTCTCTATGTCAGATGGATCTATGTCCTGCAAATCAGGGTCTTCTCCGGGATCCGGTGGAGGAAGTAGATCGTCTTGATCATCATCATCCCCGTTGCCACCATTTCCTCCAGGCGGACCGTCATCCCCGTCATCGACGTCTTTTATCTCCTTGCCAGCGAGGTCAACATTGTCCCTGATTCCCTCAATGGTTGAGTTCATCCTCTCGTACTCAGCTTTCAGGGGAAATGTTATCTCCTCTGGGAAGTAGATAACTTCTGTCTCGTACGGTCTCATCAACTTCCTGGGAACAGATGCGTCCATCGACAAGTTCGCATTGGCAAATTCCTTCATGTCCCACACGCGATACTTCTTGGACCACCCTTGACCAGCAGTGATGATATATCCGGCAAAAATGCCTGGGATCCCCTTTGGATCGAACTTGTTGCCATATGTCTTCGGCCTTGTATCCGTCGGCTTGAAGAAGACTTTGGCCCCAAATGGTATGGCTTTTCCCTCGAAGCCCTTTCCAGTCATTCGTTTCCACGCTGAATCACCATCGCCCTCCACGTCTTCAATGTTGAGATTCTGCATCACGCAATTCAGCGCAAAGGACCAATATTGGGCGGGTAATCCGGCGTGTAGCATGGATGCGGCGACTGTGTTGATCACTTCTTGATTTGATCGTTCAGCGAGTGAATTGTTACTGGGTTTCCCTGGAAGGGAATGATCTATCACGATCCTCAACTGCGCCATGGCCGAATCGAACTCTGGTGCTTCATCACTGTACGCCATGTTAATCTTGCGTCTCCCCATTAGGCGTCTGATGGCCATGACGACCTCGTCAGTGTTCCTTGAGGCCGTGGGAATTGCTGCGATCATTTTGGTGGCGATGTCTCTGATGACTAGAACTTCACGTGCTCCGTCATCGAGTCCGATGCCTGCTTCGGCGGCCTTGCGCATATCGAGGAAGTCGAATGTTACGAGATCCCCCCAGTGTTTGATCACACGTTGAAACGCACCTCGTTGTGTCCGCAAGTGCTTCATCTTCGCGCGTATGCACGATTCACAATATGGATTGCGGTAGCGATGTGTACACAGATGTGCCAACGTCTTTGCTTCGGCTTTCAGTGTTCCGACTCTGGCCTTGCGGCTCGGCGCACCGTCGCCTTCCACATCAATGATCATCTCATCGTCACCGTACAATGGAATTTCACCCACTCCTGCTCCTTCGTCGTCCGGAGGTCGTCCGGCCTCGGACTCTGGTACTTCTTCTATAGGAGGTTCCTGGGGTTCAGGGTCAGGAGGTCGTTCATGAGCGTCACCTTCTTCTTCTGCTTCAATTTCGCTCGGTGCAGCTTCAGCGGCAGCTGCGACATTGACGTCAACATCACCCGCGGTTAGCACACCCTTGAAGATTTCGGTGATTGCTTTGGCCTCCGCATCATCATGAACTAGTGACTTGGAACTCCCGGCACGAATGTACGGAATGTCACCGTTCACGAACAGAGATATTCTCTTGCCCTGCGGGTTGATCATGAATGGTTCCCTTCCGGGTGGCCACACGAACCCGTAATTGAAGTTCATGCATCTCTTGCCTATGGAAAGCACCGACGGTGTGTCTTCCAACACATAAGCGTTGATCGGTTCCTCGAACGACTCAGTCTGGAAGTTCGACACAAGATCGGTATCGGTGATCCCATTTGCTGTCTGAAATGATATGGGCTCTGGAGTCACGAGTGTCTCGAGACTGTGCTTCTCGATCTTCTTCTGAGATATGAGGTCATGGCCACACCCAGTGTCCATGAGAAACTTGATCTTCTTCTTGAGGATGACTGGTTGAACCATGCATTTGAACACACCTTGATTGATGATCCGTTTGCTGTGCGCAGCATCGAGTTCACGCTCAACGATGGAATCCTCACCGTCGTAGAAGGAAACTTCTTCCACCCGAGACGTTCCTGGGATCCGTACGAATGAAACTCGATCTCCGCATTGATCATCATCGTCGTCAACCATGTCTCTCATGATCTGTGCCCTCAATCTCGCTTTGTGCTTAGCGAATTCCAAATTCACGGCGCGATCCTCATCGTTGACAAGCGCTTCCATGTCGACGTACTTCACCTTCCGTTCTTTGTCCTTCTTCGATTTTCTAGGACACGAAGAAGTGAACTTCACGTCGCCAGCGAATGTCACGTTGCGCTTGATCTCTTTTCGGGTCGACGTAGTCGGTCCCGAGGATTCGTCGTCGGTTGAACAATCCGAGTCAGCGTCGCTGTCAGCGGATGGACAATCTGACTCTTCCTCATCTTGTCTTGAAGATCGCTTCCATATAGCCGGGGCTGATGGATTCCACCTTCGGCACAATCTAATGGCGGGTGCCGCAGGGAGTGCCTTGGCCTTGGCATTCGGCTTCGCTGGAGCTGCCTTTGCTTCGGATTTGGCTTTGGCTTTTGCCTTTGGTTCCGGAGCTGGGGTAGCTGCGGCCTCATGCTTGAAAGGACAATTCTCTCTTGAGCACGAGCCTGTGTTCTTGAAAGAGTAGCATATCCTATTTCCTCCTCCTCCAGACGGACTTGGAGTTCTCGTCCTCGGCGTAAAGGGTCGCTCTGGAGTCTTCTTCGAGTGACTGAATGGGCACTTGTCACCATTTCGACACCCTGCATCTGTGAAATGGAACTTGCAGCGGATTTGCTTCTTGCTCTTGTCGCCTCTGTTGTCCGCTGACTCACTCCTCGTCTTCTTCTTGGGCTTTGGCTTGGTCTTCGCATGACTCTTCGCTTTGCTTTGAGGTAGTACAGGTGTTGCTTTATCCGGCTTGGTCGGCGAAGCCTTGACCTTTGCGGATGGAGCTGCATTAGGCGTTGGTTTCTCAGGTACCTTGGCCGGTGCAGCAAGCAAATCCTTGCCCTCAAGCATCTGGCGCAAGCCAATTTGGGTCTGAGTGAGATTTGATTGTTCTCGTCTCCGCATGATGGTACGGTCAATGATCTTCATCAAATTGTCGTACGATCGGTATTCATGATTGTAGGGCAAGTGTTCGTAGTGCATGCCCAACTCCATCTTCATTGCGGGCGAGTCCTTGATCTTGCTGTACAAGCAATCACGGAGAGCTGTTTTGGATGGTATGTCTTCTGGTCTCATCCGTCCAAGAACTTCCAACCACGTCTGCTTGAACGTATGAAGTTTGTTGTCGCCTTGGTACTGGAGCTTCACCAGATACTCGAGAGTGATGATCATGTCGAGACGATCATGCGTTCGAAAACTTTCATACATCATCGCAATGATTTGTCGTCCTTTGATGATCTTCCCTTCGGGCCTGCTGATGTAATCGTTGGCCTTCCGGTTCACTTCCAGGTACAGATCAGCGGACTTGTCACCACCAGCGCGTAGCATTGCGACCATGGCGACTCCCAATTTGACGTCTATGCTCTTGAACTTCTTGTGACCTGAATCGTTCAGTGCTTCGACATCAGGGAATGGATTGAACGCTGGTGCCAACCATAACATCCAGTCCTCATGATTTGGGTCGGCTGATGCTCCTAGGACATTCGCCGTGCATACGGACCGCCAGTTATTCAGGTGAGTGAGAGTAGGCCATGGAGGAACTGTCACTTTATCGGCCTCTCTCTTGGAAATTCTCACCTCCGTGATCTCAGGATCTGCGTCTCCATCGGGATCACGTGCATGAGGGTCAGGATCCGGTTCAGGTTTGCCTCCGCCGTTCTTCTTCTTATCATCATCGTCATCATCAGGCGGATCTGGAGGGTCATACCCCGTGCCGGCCCCTTCATCTCGTTCTCCCTCTTCGTTCTCGTCGCCAGCTTCATCGCCGTCATCGTCTCCATTGCCTTCCTGAATCGTTTCAGCGAATAATCTCCACTCATCACGATCAGCTCTGAGACGTTGTTCGGCTTTCTGGGCCTTGAGTACTTCGCTTCGCAGATCAGCAATCTTCTCTTCGTACTGTTCCGCGACCTCTTTCTCGATCTGACGTCTCCTTGCCTCATGGATGGAAGCATCGAAGGTGACAGGGGCACCATTGGGGTCGTTGCCCCTCTTAGATGCGATAATGCCGTCGATACCAACAGGTCTTGAGGAGCTGGCAGATGCCGTGGACTTCGATCCCAACATCCCGCGATCCTCCAAGAGTTCACGTAGCTGTCGGTCACGCACGGCTGCCGCATCACTTTGCCCATGAAATCCGCTTGGTATGCCAAACAGAGTGGCTGCACTGGGCGTGGAACGCGCATGTGCTGGACTGCTAATGCCTGGCACGTAGTGCTCGGGCATTGCATCCGCCACGATTGGCGTTGAGTAGGATCTATCTACCTCACCTTTGATGCGGCCAGTGAAGAAGTTTCCACCGGTAAATGGGATGCCATCCATCGCAAGGTTCTTGTCCTTGTCCGATTCCGAGAATGCGAACTTCTCTTTGGCGACTGGACTAATTGACTTGGGGACCGTATTTCAGGGGATCGTACCTCACCTCCTACGGAAAATGCAGGCACTACTTCCTTTCCTACGTGCTCCCAGCCAGACTCAGTAGTCCTCGAAGACATGGGCATGCTCGAAGGCCGTGTCACTCCGCCATGGTAGTTGGAGTTCCGTGCTGCCTCCAATTCGCTGCGTGTCCTCGCTTGAAGATCTTCTTGTGCTTTGAGCGTTTTCCTGAGTTCACTCAGCTCGTCGTGCAAGGTGGGCAATGCGCGCCTTGCATGATCCTCATTCTGATGAAGTCGGTCCTCTGCATCTTGCATCCTCTTCACAGCCATTTTGCGGTACTCTTCCTCCTCACCAAGACGTTCGCGAAGCCGAAGTCGTTCTTGATCAATGGCTGCGCTGTTCCCAGCTAGCCCTTGAATCTCGTTTACGGCCCGCAACTCCTGATTCCTGACCAGGTGGAATCGTTCCTGCATCGCTTGTAAGGCTTGTTCCGAACTTGCTGTGTTCGACCGGAGGAACAAGTTCTCTCTGGCTTGTTCATGAAGTTCATGAGTCAGATGCTCATACTCACGTGCCATAAGTTCACCATCGCCTTGCGCTCTTGCCTCCAACTGCACAAAGTTAGTGGCTGCTTCCGTGCGGAACACATGTAGCTGCTGAGCCAATTCCTCGGCAACGGCGTGTGCTTGACGTTGTTGAGCAGAGTTCTGTTCATCCATGCGAAACAAAGCTGTTTCATAGTCTCGCTTCATCTCCTGATTGACATTGTTGATGTGCCTCATGGCTAAGCATGCATGGTCACGTTGTCGTTCCAATTCTTCGATGCGAATCCCAGATCCTTCATCTTCTTGCTGCATCTCCTTGATCTTCTCCATCAGGGTCTGAACAACACTTTCGTACTCCTGCACCTGACTTCGATAGTACATCTGCTGTGCAAGATTCGATGCTTCAAATTGTTGCGGAATTGTCAATCCCTGGTAGGCATTCGGACCATCGGCTATGGCTGGTGTAGTCACTGACGAAGCGTCACCCCGTGCAGGGATTGTGTCCAGAGTCATATCCAGATCGTCAGCTTCGCGTGGTTGATTGGTAACCATTCGATTCCAAGTCATGGACTTGTCACGTCCACGAGTAGCCGAAGTCCTTGATCGTGCCGAAGAGCTTCTTGAGGATGATGGTCGCGGCTTCTTTTCCAAAGTCTTCACTCCCTTGTCCTTTGCCCTCGACGGGGTCCGAGGTGCCTGAAAACCAGATGCTTCGGATCGTCGTTCTGGAGCCTTGCTCGTCCTCGAACCTGTGGATGTTGGACGCGAAGGCGTGGATGCTCTTGGTAGACTCTTGGCTTTCACTTTGGGAACTGCCTTTGCAATGGCAAGCGCAGAAGATTGACCTTTGTCATCTTCCGTGGAGCTATCAACGGATTGCACCACTGTGTCGTCAGCTGTTGACTCACCAACGGCTGGCGCTGCCACATCGGCACCGAAAGTCATTGTCGTATCTTGGCTTGATCCCGAGTTCATTGTGGTCGTAGTAGATCAAGTAGTCTTTGCTGTAGAAAGGCAGAGCCGCGTACGGCTGATAACCTGCGTGGGGATTTGATCCTGGTAATGCTCTGTATCGCTCACCCCACAAAGAGCTGTATTGACTGTTGGCGTGGTTGCCCTCTACAAGCTGGATCACCGTAACTTCCACTTCCACACACGCACTCCTATGCAGGCAGATCCAACGTTCGCTCCTTTTGCACACTCACGGCCGGCGGTGGATCGTCTGTGCACGGGATAGCTCTGTCTACTCGGAGGATCACAAAGATTATAGCACTTTAGCTATGGGCAATGCTTTCTAGAGCTTGTGCTCATTCTTGAGCCAAACGTTGCATGGGCGGTCATACTGAAAGGATGGATAGGCATTGCGGTGTGCGTAGCACTACCACAAGCCTACTCCTAGAGACGAGGGACGCGTAGCGTGCCCCCTTCCCTTGCACTTTACATGGTCTTGCTCACAGCTCTTATAGTGACACCTTGGAACTTGACAAGGCATCGCAGTCCGTTCGCAGTCCCCTATAAGACGTCTGCAGCAAGGGTTCCATAAGACTTCTACAGTAAGGGTTCCACAAGGGAATCGTGTTTTGGGAACCGACACCTCTTGTCCCAGCTTCGGATGGTCTGCGGTGTGGGAGCTCAAGAAGTTACCAGAGGGACCAGTACTCCTTGATACCTTATGATACCTTAAGTCCGAATGCCCTGAACCCATTGATACATCCAAGACCCCTGATTGAGGAAGAAGCATTAAATGAGAAGTGGATGTGTAGAGTGATTCAGGGTACATTTTTCATGAAGGGGCTTTGGCTCTTCTGGCTATAGTAACAAGAACAACGACCGAGACTAGCAATATTGTGATCATGGTCCGAGGAAAGACGATGCCGATTACAACAACGATGTACATGATGAGGCTGCTACTACAAAAAAGATGTAGACTACTAACAAATCCTATGAATGATGCAAAATGGCATGGATGCAAATAACAACAGTGACCCTACCACTGGCAATAATGAATCTAATGTTGATGGTAACAGTGGTAATAGCCATAAAAAACGTACCTCTCTTGAAAAGAGCATCGTATTGATACTGTTGATGTGTACCAATAATGTTATAAGAGCAACAACAATAATAGTAGGTAGTAGTAGTTGTTGTTGTCGTACTAACAATAATCATGACAACAAAACCCAAACATAGATACCCATAGATACCCCGGATATTCCAATGTCCCTCAATTCAGGAATATACCTTGAATCATATTAAGGATCCTACTATAATTTAAGGCATATTCCTTAATTAAGGGATATTGGAGTCTCTGGACAACCTTGAAGTCCGAAGCCTGAAGGCCCGCAACGAGCCTTTCTCACTGTTTGCAGCACCCTTTCGCAACGCGGCCGACGAGCCCAAAGCGCTGCAGAAAAGGGATGTGCAGCCTGTATGTATGTATGTACGTATGTATGTATGTATGTACATGTATATATATATATATACATATATATACACACCTTTACATATATATGTATGTATGTATGTATAAAATGATGCAACACACCCTATTCTCATTTGTATTGAGGCCCATCAAACAGACAGCGAGGCAGGTTGGAATGAAAGCTGTTCAGGTCTTCGTTCGGCGGACTACTGTTCATGTTACAGGTCTTGATTCGGCACTTCAGGGGTCGAGCGGGTTTCTCCGTTTCAAGTTAAAACTGAAGGTTGCACGCTGAATTTGTGCAAGGTTCTGGTGAAGCATGAACCCAAAGCATACCTCTGGGCCACATCTGGGGGGGGGGGCGGTTGCTCCAAATTCCAAAGTTCTGCACGCTGCACTCATCTTCGTGGGCCTTTGTCCAGATGACCAGCCTACCCTAACGCCCCAAAGTAGTTCCTTTTTGGGGTTCATATACCCTAAACCCTAAACCCTAAACCCTAAATCCTATTAGGTATTCTTAAACAGGAACTACTTTGGGGCCTCTATGGGTAGCAACTGAAGCCCGGCAGGATAACCTTACCCAGAGGCTCCATAGTAGTTCCTTTTTGGGGGGGGGGGTTTAGGGTTTAGGGTTTAGGTTCATATTTAGAATCCTATAAGGTGATCCCAAAAAGGAACTACTATGGAGACTTTGGGTACTACCATGACGTAACGTGAGTAGGGAATTTTCAGAGAATGCGCCCCCCAAACAAGGAGCCCACCGTATTTTCAGAACCGCCGATCAAATTAATTTTGTAGACGGACTATTGGGGGATACGATTGGTCTCAAACTATGATAATGCAGGTAGTATTTAACACCTTGTGCCGCGAGACAATGCAGCACATCTACAGCCGGCACTGTGCAGCCAGATGTTCTCTGTGGCTCTTATCCGTGGACCCCAAGCCCTGAACCCCCTAAACCCTAAACCCTAAACCCCTAAACCCTAAACTCGAAATCCTGAACCCCAGGCCCGAAACCCCAAACCGTAAACCCTGGACCCCAAACCAGCATCTGGACTTTGAAGTAACCAGTGGGAAAAAATATAAACTTTTATTGCAAAATGGTTCCTTTAAGGAACAGTTACCAGAAAAAAGTATTCAAGTATGGTACTCCAAATCCAGGGCATCCATCACTTCGATGCCCAACCTGCTCCCGAAGCCTGAAATCCCCAGAAAGCACAGAGCTATTAGCAAAGGGCTGGATCAACCCATACAGTCGAAAGGTCTTGTTCGGCTCCTGGCTAGGAGCCCTAAGCTCCACCCCATACCCAAAACCCTAAACCCCTAAAACCTAAACCCTGCTAGCCCTACAAATCCCTCAAGCCGGAAGCCGTCCAATCGCATGAGCAAATGCGTTTTCCGGCGTTCGTTAGGCTCCACTCGCTGCGGCCAAAGCTATGCCGGAGGAGGCTGGCGGCAATAGATGTTGCTACTACTACCACGACAACGAAAACAACTAATGAAAACACGACTAATAATGATGGTCATAATTAGAGTCGCTGCCAGAAGAAATGAGTAATTAGCAGCAATGCCGTGGTTGTGGTTGTTGTGGTGGTGGTCGTTGCGACCGTCGTTGTCGTCGTGGCAGCGAACATCATCTTCAGCAGTAGATCCAATCAGGCAAAGAACCCTAAACCTACACGTAGCACATCGCGTCCCTAAACCCTAAAACGCCCTGCGAAAACTCACTGAGGTAGAGGTTTACGATCAAGGCCTTGAACGAAGGGCTGCCCGTTCAGATATCACAGAGTCATAGAGTCTAAGAATGTAATACAGGGCCTCAAAATTAAATAAATACAAAAAGAAACTCGAATAATGTTGGCGACTACATACGTTCATCCTGCTTGTAACCCTGCTTACAACCCCTGGACATGAAGTAAGAGTGCAACTCCTTAAAAGCTAGCCATCACTTCGGCGCGATGCGCAGCAGGCTCATGACCGAGCGCGCCACTTTGTCCAGTGGGTTGGGCCTGAGTGGCTGATGTACACATAAACGAAAGGAATGTAATATGTACAGTATATGCTTATGGTACTTGAGGCAATGTAGGCTTTTGCCCATCGGCTGTACTTACTCACCTCCCCGGGCCACCCAAAAACCGACGAATGAAACTTTCGACTACCACGGTAGAGTGTGGCAGTTGCAGCTTCACATGGGAGTTTCCGAAAATAGCGGGCCCTAGTATAGTACCCTAAATAGTAGGATCCTTATTATAAGGACCCCCCAAAATAAGATACCCCTACTTTTCGGAAACTCCCACATACACACGGCCGCTTACAGAGGGCTATGAGCCTCGACTCCCTGCGAGTGATTTCGAGGCTTTGGGCCTCGAATGCTCGAGGCTTGAGAGGCTACTTGGAGGGTCGGGGGACTTAGTAACTGGTTATTGTAAGGACTTATAAGCACCATAACCCCAATTTGGGTCCCTTTTGGGGTACTTATAAGTCTACTTACTACCTACTTACTAATTCCCCCGACCCTCCAAGTAGGATGTAGGGCATGTGGGGCGGTGGAGGCAGGGGGGTTTGGGTAGGGGTTGGGGCCCAAGGCCCTGGGTGTAGCGGTGGAGATAGGCTTACGCGGGCTTCTTGTTAAGGAACCTTTTGAGTTACCACAATAGGGCCTATAGGGATCTATAGTACAAATAATAAAGTCTTATCATGGTTGTTAAGGAACCTTTTGAGTTACCATAATAGGGATCTATAGTACAAATAATAAGGTCTTCTTATAATGGTAAGTTAAATGGGAGTTTCCGAAAACAGGGGACCCTAATATAAAGGACCCCAAATAGTAGGATCCTTATTATCAGGACCACAAAAATAAGGTACCCTAATTTTCGGAAACTCCCAAATTGAAACCCTTAACAAGAACCCAGTTCCTTGGGCTGTGGCGAGTAGGACGTGCGCTTGTGGTGGCAGTAGTCCAGGAAGATCTCCTTCCACTCGTGCGAGTTCGTGATCTTGCCAACGTAAATGCCTAGGCCCGGGGACGGATTTGAGGGGTCCGACAGTTTAGGGTTTAGGGTTTAGAGCTCAGGGCTTAGGGCTTATAGGGTTTAAGGTTTAGGGTCCAATGTAGGCTCCAGTGAAGTGATTCTGGCTCAGCGGCCGCAAGCAAGAACCGAGAGCCCTGAACTCTGAACCCTTTAACCTCTAACACCTGGATCACGCAGGCATACGATACAGGTGACCAAAGTGTGGCACTCTGAAATCTTGAGTGTACCTGGGCCCTAAACCCTTAACCAAAAACCCAAACCCTAAACCCTAAACCCCGTCAGTGCTTAGAGCCTGAGTATCAGGAGCCTGCTCAGGCCTCCGCAACTCCCAAACTCTTCCCCTGGGTAACTGTATAGTAGAGTGTAAGGGTTTCTATAGTAGGAAATACCAAGATTTGGGGAAGTGTCCCCCATAACGGTACCTGGGACCCTTTGGCTATTCCTACGAGTTTGGATTTAACATAGAGGCCCCTGAGTCAGTAGTAGTAGTAGTAGTAGTAGTAGTAGCAGCAGCAGCAGCAGGAGTAGTAGTAGTAGTAGTAGTAGTAGTAGTAGTAGTAGTAGTAGTAGTAGTAGTTGCGTGGGGATTTGATCCTGGTAATGCTCTGTATCGCTCACCCCACAAAGAGCTGTATTGACTGTTGGCGTGGTTGCCCTCTACAAGCTGGATCACCGTACTTCCACTTCCACACACGCACTCCTATGCAGGCAGATCCAACGTTCGCTCCTTTTGCACACTCACGGCCGGCGGTGGATCGTCTGTGCACGGGATAGCTCTGTCTACTCGGAGGATCACAAAGATTATAGCACTTTAGCTATGGGCAATGCTTTCTAGAGCTTGTGCTCATTCTTGAGCCAAACGTTGCATGGGCGGTCATACTGAAAGGATGGATAGGCATTGCGGTGTGCGTAGCACTACCACAAGCCTACTCCTAGAGACGAGGGACGCGTAGCGTGCCCCCTTCCCTTGCACTTTACACGGTCTTGCTCACAGCTCTTATAGTGACACCTTGGAACTTGACAAGGCATCGCAGTCCGTTCGCACCCCCCATGAGTTGCGTCTCCGACGCTGCTCACCCGGAAGATGGCACGATAGGAATGTCAGAAAATTTGTTCCGCCGCAACGTTGACATATAGATCAGAGCTTTTGCATCCCAATTAGAAACGTTGTGACACTCATCTACGTCGGTAACGATCCCCTGAAATGGCAAACGAATCAGGCGTCACCGAAGAAAGAGGCATTCGCGATGGAATTCCACGAGCGAAGCACAGAGGTCACAATCTTGAAGATGAGGTAGATCATGTGTTGTCTCACCGCCATCTTCGCGTTGACGTAGCATCGCGGTCCCAGGGCCGGAGGTTCTCCTCTGGATACTGGTTCCTCTGCTTTCCTTTGTCCTTGCCTTTGTTTCGGCCTTTGCCGGCGATGTAGTCGTGGTAGGAATTGGCGTTCCAGCCACCATGTTGCTCATCTCCGGTTCTCTCACGCCCTTTTGAAGGTCCCTTTGCCGAGGAAGCGCTTGCACGTTCCTCCGTGGTGACGGGCGTGTCCATGATGGAAGTACCACCCGGAGGGAGATACTCTTCGGCCGAAATGTGATGTAATGCTTCAGGACGTCGAGTATTCGGATTTTGCTGTCTTTCAACTCTAGACTTGACCAATCTGTCCATGAAGTGCGCTGGCATTTGCACGTTGTGGTCCACCAGCAATCCAACGGTCTGGACGGAATAATCTGCATGAGTCAAGAGGATGCCGACCGGGTCGATGTACAGAAAGTCCACTGGTCCAGTTGGCGTGTTTCGTAGTACCGAAAACTGTTGATGTCCTGTCACCATCGGGATAACTTCACATAAGACGTTGAGGCAACAAAAGTGCATTGCCTTCACGTCTTCATCCTTGTTGCTCTTCAAGTACGTGGTTGGATTGAAGTTATCTCTGCCGATTCCCATCATGTTGGCTCCCCGTGTCAGTAGAGAAAGCATCTGGTTCGTCCGGAAGCGCTTCAAAGTGTAAGTCCCGTTGGGATCATACGACTTGAGGTTTTCAGGCTCCTTAGCGAAGCGAATGATCTCCTCGTCAGTCACGTCCCTGCTCACACCTGTTTCTTTGTCCACTCCAGCCAAAGTTCCCCACTTTCCGAGCACATCATAGCGTTGGCCAAGTGCGAAATTCTCTCTCATCTGAAACAACGGCATAGTCGCCCACTTCGCGAATCCTGACCAAGCTTTGTAGATGGTTCTGCACACGACGAACGCCATATACGAAAGAGCGGCCATGTTGGCGTCGATGCAATGGGCGTTCCGTTTGCCGTGGTGGTAGGGCGGCTGCATGGCAGTGCGGGCGATTTGCAGTTCAGGGTCGATGTTCAGAGACTGACCGGCGATGAGGACGGGACGTCGTTCCTGTGCCACTGCATCTGGTACTTGGTCGTCAAAGTCCTCTCCCGGTTCCGTGTCCATTTCTTCATCAGGTTCCTGTTCTGGATCGTCATCGCCAGCAACGGACGGTTCTGGAATTGCTTCGGGTTCCGCAACCGATTCCGCTTCCATGGCTTCCTGTTCCTCGGCGGTTGCTTCAGGTACTGCTGCTGCCGCAGCTTCCATCGTCTGAGCAATGAAATCACTTGGGATCTCCGTAGGAGTATCCCGTTGTGGAGTACCTTGGTAGTATCCGCAAGAAACGAATTGTGACCAGCAGGATGTGCATCGAGAAAAGCATGCTGGAACGATGTTGTAGCACGCTGGGCATACCCTCATTCTCCTGCCATCCTCATCTCTTCGTAGATCTTCGGGTCGCCAGTTCTTGATGACAAACTTGATACCCTTGTCCATGTAGTGATGTCGAACTGTGTTCTCCCTGTGGGCCTCCAAAACAGTGATAAGGTCTCGCATTATCTGATCCTTGCTTGTGTCATGGGGTCCAGGAGGCATCTCGCAAAGCAATTCCATGATCTTGCTTGGTGTTCGATATCTCTCGAATTCAGGAAGCAATGGAGATCCATTGTAGTCCAACACCATCTCTTTCTCCAATCGTTCATCATAGATCTTTTCCACAAGAGCGAACGAATGTGTATCCTGAGGATTCGGGACGCAAAACCATACCTCCTTCACGAACTGGAACGGTATCGTTCGACCAAGGATGATGACACCGCTGTCAGTGATACGTCCACCTTCTCGGGCAAGATCTGTCGAAGCGACATGGAGGACCACAAGGGGCATGTGCTTGGCTTGCGGCCCGTGTACCCGAGTTTTGGTCGTTGCGTTCCGGTCATCGAACGGCGCGAATACCCCCCAGTAACTGTGGAGTCTGCCACCTCGGTTGTCCTGAAATCGACGCCGCTGTTCGAAGTCCCCGTCAGGATCCTCCGAACCAGGCATGACGCCCTGCAGAACGATGGAATCCAAGTTGCGGCATGCCGTAGCGTGGAACGCGCCCCCGAGACGTGTCAAGAGGGTCATAGATGGAGATATTGCGAACCGGTCCTTGTCCAACTGAAGCAAATTGTTCTGGGGATCGGAGTGCGTAGAGTGACCACTTGTGGCCCTGACAGCCCATGGTTTCACCCAGCCATTGCAAACGTTCAGGTACCTCTGATTGTGTCGGGTACGGTCGTTGTTCTGGATCTCTGTAATCTGATCGGGAACCGACACCAACATGTTCGAGTTCGCAGATCCAAGAGTCTCTGTGCCGGGATTCTTCACTCTCACACCCAGGAATTGTAGCCGGATCTTGGCCTTGTGGCGTTTCGTGGCTGCAAGCATATTCCCCTGGAACAGTAACTGCAGTCTCTCATTGTACACTCTCTTCCTTTGGTACTCGTCGGTCCTTGATACCGCTTCGGTAATGCGTCTACTTTCGTGGGTCCATAGTTGCTCATGCCTCACCAAGTCCTCTATCAGCACCCACCCTCCTTCATCACATCGAATAACGCTGCTGAATGCCACTTGGCACCGGTTGTCAAGCCATTCCGAACCTGGGCGCCTGGCAATTCTGTGGCGTAAGTCAGATTGAATGCAGGATAGCGCCCATTCTGCGTTCCTTCTTCGATGATGGTTGATGTTGCGAAGGACAACTTCATTCACGATGTCCCATCGATTGTTGATGAAGCTTGCACCCTTGGTTGGGATCAGGTCAAGAATTCCGCATCGGATTGGCCTTCCGCCGCCGATGGATTCGTAGCCTGGATTTGCCCATTGTTGAGTATTCTCATCATACTCGAAGCTTGGACGATCTCCTCGTTGAGGCAGTCGTCGGTCACGATGGTCCGAAAGCTGCTCAATGAGATCCACCACCCGCTGACTGTTCTCGGGTCCCATTTCCCGCAGCGGTACGCCACAAGCGTCATGTAAGCCTCGACGGTTCTCCACCTCCGTGCATAGGTTGTGTGTGTTCTCGTAACGGATCAAGACCACATCACCCCGAACGGCTTCGCCTCCGCATCGCGGTCGGGCTTTGGCCTTGGGTCGTCGGTCCGAGGAAGCAACACTCACATGGTCTGTGGCATCAACGTCCATTGGCTCCGCTTGTTGCGTAGGTGGTCGACGTGGATAGCGAAGAAGACTGTCCCGGATGACCTGAATGCTTCGAAGTATCAGATCTCGGGTTGCAGCATTTTCAGTGCAATCAGACAGATGATGTGATTCACTGCCACAAGCAATGCAGAACGTGAAGTTATTGCTCCCGACTGACATTTCGCCCTGAGCAAGTATTCCCACATAGTCCTGAAGCTGTGTGACGAGTACCTCACGAGTCCTTTGCCTGGGATCGTGCTCTTCAGCACCTTGTTCTTCTTCAGGTTGCGCATCCACATCAACGTCCTGTGTTGGTATTGGTGGTGCAACTGAAACCCCTGGATCGCCCGTGACGTTGTCAGCGGCCTGTGTCTCGTCGTTCCTTGCAATTTCTACGGGGTAGACATCACCATCGACGATCACAGTGAAATCAATCACGAGGTCAGCGGACAAGTTGTTGACGATCTCAGCGACTTGTTCATTCTTCTTGGGCGGTGTCCTCTTGCGTGGGGAGTCAACCGTGATGAGCTCGATAGCCTCGGCCGACGCATAGCGGAAGAATGATCTTTCGATTCCTCTCACGCACGCATTTGCCCCTTCAAGACCACCCCAATTTGGAAAATGGTTTGGGTACCTCATTGCTATTGTAAGAAGCCCGAGTGCCAGCTCCAATGTGTCGCCCAAGAGTTCCTCCTTAGGCAAAGCTGACCCCCTGTAGCATTCTTGGCGCTCTTCCGGAGTCAAAAGCATTCTCATGAAACCAGCATAAGCGCAGTTCCCGGCATCGTAGTAGCAGATGTAGCAGGTCTTCCCTTCGGAATCGCATCCTCTGTCCCATGCCAACTGTTTGGCTTTTCCCCATGCCGCGTACTCGATGGCCTGACTGGCTGTATCGGAGACCACCGTAGTGAGAAACCGTTTTGCCAATGTCTTCGTAGGTCACTTCCGCACATGCTTTGAGGAACTCCTTGATGTCCTGACGAGGGTCCACAAATTGAAGCCTCAGGTCATAGAGGTGCTTTGCGCACGCCAAGGTGTATTTCTGGGACGCGACTAAGTCGTTGAAGGAGTTGATGAGATGCTGCACCTTCAAAGCTGAAGTGTGTGCGCATCCAATGCAGTGTCCAGGGTACCCGTTTCCTGCTGGCTTGAATAAGGCTTGTGCGTAGCACTCAGCCAATTTCATAGCTTCACAGCCTGGGCAATAGAACGCTCTCCCTTTGACGTAGCCAGTGTTTGCGGTCGCGTAGGTGTCGATCCTGAACCAATAGTGCCTGTTGTCATAGTAGGCTTCGGGAACAGTCATGGCGATGTCAAAGTCCTGCCAAGTGACCGTGGACGACTCAGCAACTGTATCGCCCTGGGCACCGGACCTGATTCGTTGTTGCTGTTCTCCCGTGAACCATGTCTGCGAAATCTTTGTGGACGTGGTGACTTCACTCTTGTCCTCCCAGATCTCGACGAGCGACGGGTGCGCAACTGTATCGACGCGGACACTTTCATCCCATGAGCGGATTCTCGATGCCTCGACAAAACACGCGGATACCATCTTCTCGCTGAACAGCTGCTTCTCATAGATAGCGTAGCCCAATTTGAACCTGACTCGAGAGTCCGGTGCCGGCAGCTTTTCGGCTGACAGCGAATGTACGCTCGACGACGAATGTTTCATCTGGCTGTACATTCTCGACCAAAACGAAGATCCATGAATCACCACGCATGCTCGGGCCCGCAACTCCAGTTCAATGTACATTCCCAGCGCATGGAAACCGTTGAACATAGAAGACTTCTTGAGAAGGTAGTTGCTAGCTGCTCCAACGAACCGTAGGTCGTGGTTGATGTTGACAATTGGAGGGCGCGTGGTACGCTTCCCTGCTGCAATGATGGGGTCAACGTACGTTCCCTTGAGCTGTTGCTGCAACCTGGCACGAATTTCCGCTCCGTCACCAACGTCACTCATCGGAAAGGACATATTCTCGATGAGGATTGCTTGGAGAGACAGATGGTAGTGCAACGTGACGGTTGCGATTTGCTCTTCAGACAAGCCGTCCAATGTGGTGTTCACCGATTCCAGTGACCTTTTCGTGACTTGGAAGTTGTAATTTGCTCCTGTAGTGATCGACGGGCTCACAATGTGAGTCTCGCTCCACCCGTGCATGCTGAGGTTCTCTCTTAGTGTATGCGTTGATCCTCTTGTTCTTGCAATGATGTCAAAGTCCTGGACGAGGATCGTGCACTGAGAGCGCATAGTCGTGGCATCGGGTTTGCCACCCATACCCAAACTGTTGCGAAATCCATTCAGCGTGTTCATGGTGTTGACCTTCGCCTCTTCCGGAACAGTGTCGCTCTCGACAAGGTCGCGATCTGCCTCGATCATTACTGCCGAGGTAAGCAATGGAGGAGAAGGAAGATGCACGCATGACACCAACGACAATGCGTGGTATAGTCGTGAGTACATCCGAAGCCACGCCTTTGTGTTCAGCTTCACGTAGACCTTCAGGTTGAGACCTTTGTCATCACTTTGGGAAACAGAACGAACCCTTGCCAAATAGGTCACCAGTCTTCTGACGTAATGCTGAATAGGCGTGGTCCCCACGTCGTGGTTGGCCACAAACTTTGGCGTCTCATCAATGGTAGCCCGGTACTCGTCGCGATCACGGATCGTCGTCAGCAAAGCAGAGCGACAGCCCTTCTCAACGATGTTGACATAATGATACCAGCTTTCCTGGGCGCCAGCAGGGATTGGAGCTTCCTCCCATGCCGGTTGCGTTGGTTCCTCTTCCGGTTGTTGAGGCTGTTGTTGTGGAGGAGGTGCTGCAGAAGACGACGATGCCGATGTCGTTGCTTCGTCCGTCCTTGCCCTCTTTGGTCCATGGCTTGGAGTGGCACGAGGTTCTGTGTTGTAGTCCCGCGCTTGCCCCGGCGTCCTTCCATGTTCAGGGTGCACGATTCCTTCCGGTTCGAGATTGCTTGCCGTAGGCATCGCAACTCTCCCCGACTCGTATACCCAGTTAGGATGCCGTTGAAGGTTGGGCGGAAATAGGCCATCATCTTGCATCAGCGGACTCGGTGCTCTCATCTGTTGGAATTCAGCTTCCCATATGCCCAAGGTGTCACGTTTGGTAGCGCAGTCAGCCACGTAGCCAGATTCAACTCCGCATTGGTTCCAGGCGTAGCCACGGAACGACTCCGGCAACTGGAATCCGTTCTTGTCTTGAGCTGCACACACTGCTTCCACATGGTGCTTGAGAAAGGCATACGTGGTATAGTCGGAATCGGGGAGCACGTCAGTAGTCCATCGGTAATGCGGGAGCCCACTGTGTGGATCTACCCACGACACATAGGAATGAAGCACGTAGAGACATATGCTGAATGCCTGGAGCGAGTTCATCGCAAAGGCGAGCGGATGTCCCATGCCCTGGGGCATTGTGCGCATCATCAAAGCCAGCTGGTGGACATTGATCGGCGAAGCGCCGTCGCTGCTCGTTGCACATTCTTGGTTGTAGGTTCGAAGCCCATACCCAGTATGCTTTGCGAACATGTACATCAGCTTGCACACCCTACATAACGTAGGCTCTCCCAACAAGTCGGATTGGTCGGGTGCCCTGCCCGACACTGGCAACTTGTGGTAGTAGTCCTGGTTCACCGTATACCACTGCTGAATTCTTGTATCTGTCACGGCCTGGTAAGGAGTCTCCACGGAGTTGATGAGGACGGCGAGGTTGTAGTAAACATCCGCGTTGACAATGTTCCTGGTCGCGGTGTTCAAATCGAACCGAACTTGTCCCCTTTCTTGCTCCAGTTCAACCACAGCCAGCTTTGCATCATCACGGATCACTTCCTCATCCACCATAAACCTTGTGATGGCATGGAACTTCCCTCCGTAATCAGCAACGATGTGCTTGAGGCCTCCACCAAATTTGATGACCATGGCGAAGATCTCCCCATAGGGTTTGTCCATGTACTCCTCCGGGGCGGCAAATAAGCAAGCCTTGAGGATTTCTCGAAATCGAATGGACAGGTCCCCTCCTGACGACAGATTTGCGCATGTGAATAGCAAGACCAGCGGTGGTGCTTTGAATGCTGCCCACGTGCGGATGAGATCATTGTCGACCACTTTGTCTTTCGTAATCTTTGGCGGGAGCGGTACGCTCTGCGACGAATCTTCAGAGTACATCTGCAGAAACGTGTGGAACTTCATGAACGTCCGCATCATTCCACCAGGTGGGAAAACTTCTTCATGGGCCACTCCTTCGAAGGACAGTTCATAGCCATTGTAGCTTTCTTCCATGGCTCGGGACCCGGTCCTTCCTCCGTGGGAGAGAAGTACCTACCCCTATATGACTTCGCGGTTCCAGGTACTCTGTAAGAGACACCCTTCCCCGATCAGTCAGGTCAGACCTTAGTTGTTCCTTAGTCGGGGCTGTCTAGTAGCCCCTCCATCAGCGTTTACACACTGACGTTGCTGCCATGCGGTGTCCTCAGATTCATGTGCATCACAACTGAGACTAGCATGAGCTCGAACAAGGCTGCGAACATTCTTCGCAATTGACCGCCATGACGCTTCAATGCACTGCGACAAACTGTTCCCTGTTTCATGGTCCAAGCAACCAGATGATTTCATCAGCAAACGATCCGCCTCGGGCATGTTAGAGAACATGATCCTGCGTCTACCACCATCGCCATCAGCACCAACATGATCATCAACCTTAACCTTTGTCTACTATTTGCTTAAGAAACCCCCAAAAAATAAAAATAATAATCCCTATATTACCCCCCATAAGGAATATATTTTTTATTTTTTTTTGGGTTCTTAAGCCTTGCCACTTGAAACAAGAGCATGCAACTCTGGCCAAGACCAACATGAACATGAAGAAGGCATGTCAAGCGAAAAATAGACGTCGGAAAATTCCGCACACTTCTTCAGCAGGCGTTTGAGAGATTTCAAGACACTTCTGAAAACTTTGTACTTCCCACCGGAACGTTTCTCACCCCCCACGCAAGCCCCTTCGCTACCTCCAGGACTGGCACCTGATCGCAAAAGCGATGCCACGAACAGCACAGGTGTGCGCAGGTCATTCCGGCACGACTTCTTCATTGCACCGATAAGGCTATCCTCGTCGGCGCTGGAGCCAATCAGCTCTTTACACGTAATGCGAGCGCATCCCTTAGTGGATTTGGACACGGCGTAGCCATTGCCCATGCCACAAAGGTCAACAATTATGCGGTCTGGCTTTCGTCCTTCAGCCTTTGACGGCATTGCAACCAATTTCCCGTCGCCCGTTGCCTGAAACTTCAAGGTCTTAAGCAATCTCCTGGAAATTTGACTGGTTAACTCGCAATTATCAGATCGATCCTTAGCGTCCGCATCAGTCATGTGCACATGTTTGGCTGAGCACATGTCAGACGACTTAGGATGCAACGCGACGTTTGCGGCAAAGTACTCCCATTCATCCTTGCAGTAGCCGAGCTCAACGGCGGTTCCGGGAGATACAGGATCTCGGAAGATATAACGTTGCCCGTGAGTACACCCTTGGATCTTGATGCTCTTCCACACGGCGTCTTCCTGAAGTCCCTTGTACTGCTTGGTTTCTTGAACTTGTACGCGAGGAGGCACCTCAATGATGACTTGGTTTCCCCACGATGCCGCTCTACGCGCAATTCTTTGGACGACCTCCCCCCATGGGTAGTCCGTCCGCAATCTGGCCCTTTCAGGGTTGTTGGCGATTTTCCGACTCAGCCACGAATTCTTGCCTAACACCCCCGCACCGACGAAGATCACGGAGTTAGGGTTGCTTTTCCTTGCTTCCACCACATCGAAGAGGTAGGCGCACATGGCGTCGTCAACTTCTCGCCCCATACTCAGAACATTCACTTGCAGCCCAGGGTCGTAGTGAGAATCGGGAGCATGCTGCGCAATGCAGTCCTTGCCAGGAGCATACTCATTCCACCAGTTCTCCTCATCGACTCCTACCAATGTCCACACCGTCACTGCCTTTGGAGCATCTTTGATAGTGATACGGTATTTCCAACGGCTGTAAGGATTTTTGTAAGTATGGACCAACCCTCCATCGTGGTCGAGGAATTGGATCACCAGGCCCTCCTTGGGTTTGTTTTCGGCGAAGTTGACCACGTGAGGCACAATTGCTCCATCATATCCTTGATATTCCCTTTTCTGTTCAGCCGCATCATGCCATACATCCTCGTACACTGACGACCATTGGTCATAGCCGAATTGAGAGGCTTGACTTTTGGACAGGCCGTTGAAACAAAGAGGTAATGTAAAGCCCTGGTACCCCCCATGGATGGCACGCGCCAGTGTGACAACCACCGCACGCCATTTGGCGGGCAGGGCGCGCACGTAAGACTGGCCCAAAGGCGGGTCAGGAGGAGGCAGAAACGGCGGCGCAAGGACGTCCGCAATAGCGGCCGGGCGCAAATGTCCCCGGACCGGATGGTACTGAAACACAGCACGTTCCACATAGCGGTCGAACTTGCCCGGCTGATCAAGGATAGCAGCACGGTCCTCCATTTGGTGCCACTGCCCTTCACGAAGAATCCAAGTCGACCGAAGGTAGCGACCAGGCGGCAACGCAGAAGGCGGCCCCCGCAGCATGCGCGGGAACTTGACGACCAGGATGGGGTCCACACTGTCATGTTCTTGCAAGCCTTCCTTACTCGACAAGCCAGCGCGATACAACACCTGAGGGAGGATCGGCGTCTGCGTGTAAGGAAAACAGGGCACCTCGCTCTTGAAGGAGTAGTGCTGTTGACCCTTCTCATCCGTGCTCTGGGTATGAGTAGGGCGCATCAGATCCATAATCTCTTGGGAGCCGATGATGGCCGGCGGGAAAATGTTGATAAGTTGACACGCATGTGTCCAGGATACGGAATCCTTGAACGATTTGGTGTGTATGTCCGCCGACATCTTGGCAGTGACCTCATAAGCGAGAGAAACGTAACCCTCCTGAAAGATAGAGTGCATCCAGCCAATGCAGATGCCGTGGGTACGCTCCAAATGACGCATTGTCGGATTCTTGCCCGTGCGAATCACCCCGATCATGGTCTGGTTGTCGTCGTAGAAGACGAAGTTGGGGTCTTGACCCCCAAGCTGCTGCCACAACGTGATAGCAGGCAATCCAAGACGTGACATGGCAAAGTCGGCCGCGACAATCTCGGCCTCAGGTGTGGAGTGACTCAAGCACCCCTGCCTTTTGCTAAGTCCCGCCAAGGGAAACCTTGTGTGAGAACCTTGAATGTGCAAGTGAGCACCGGAGGTAGATTTCAAACTTTCTCCACAACCTGCATAGTCCGCATCTGCAAACAGTCCGATGGACGAGTCCTCCAAGGAGTTCCCGACCCATCCAATCATCATGTGATGTTTGGACTGGTGCACATAGGCCATGAGATGATGAAGAAGAGCATCCTCCTTCTTGGTCCATTTCGTGATCTTGCGTGCGAGATTGTTGATACTGCGCAGAAGATCAAAGCGGCAAATGCGCGCGGCATAAAGCAATTTCATGAGAATGCTCGCTGCCTGCGGGGCAAGTGCACCGCGATTAGCCTCGTTGACTTCCTCTTCCTCTGGCGCCTTGGGAATAGGTGGAGGCGGAACAAGCCGACCATCCTTATCAACAGGCATGGTGTGTCCACACCACGTGCATCGATGGCTTTTACCTGACTGTGCCGGAGCACGAGCTGGGTGATTCTTGGTCTCCTCAGCCGGACTCGGCGATGGTACCGTCTTGAATTTTGTCGGATCGAACCCAGTCACGTCGCAGTACTTCTTGACTGTCATGTCCAGGTACGTCTCCATGTCGTAGGTAACGGTCTGCACCTTCGTTTTATCATGCAACGTTGCCTCGCCCTTGGAGATGCGACAACCTAGATACAAACCTAGTGGCGTTTCTTCTTCTAATCGAAGTTCTTGGCGCAGCATGTCCCAACCCTTAGGTAGGTTTTCTTTGGGCCCTGCCATCTTGAGATCATCCACGTAGATGACAAGTAAAAACTTCATCTGCGGGTGGAAATACAATGATGGCCATTCGTCGCCAATCGGCTTGAATCCTACTTTCTGTACCGCGGTATGGCAATGTTGTTCCCACATGGTTCCTGCATCAGGATGTCCATATAGAGCTTTGATCAATCGACATACAGGTCTACGGAATCTATGCCGTTTCGCAGATGGATGCCAGGCTTCATCAGGCAGTTCAACCCAACATGGAGTGCCCGATAACCTCGCCTGAATGTAGGCTTGAATAGCATCCGCCATCTGGACATCGTTGCCAGGGAGGCATCCGAAGTAATCTGCCCAACGTGAGGCGTCAAACGTAGCCGGGGAATTCCCCAAATCCTGAAACAACGCGGCTTCCATATTTTGATCTTTGACCTGATCACCGAGTAGTACGCCTCGCCCTTTGAACTTCCTGGCAGGATCGTCCTCTTTGAGCTGATAGTTCTTCTCGTATATCAGTCCATGTACTCGCGCCATATGTACTTTCTCACCTTTATTCTTTGCCTCAGCGACGACGTCGTCATATTCACGCGTAGTTGAGAAATCAAACACCTCTTGGTCCCACAATCCCTTCCATTCTTTCATGAAAGCTTACATGGCCTTGGGGTTGTTGACCATCTCCTTGCGTGTGACGGGTCGAGTGACCATGGCATTGAAGCATGATCCTCCTGCATGATTCTTTTCCCGATGTACGTTTCTGTGAGAAGTCGTACACGGCATAGACGGAATCCAGTTATCATCCATGACCATATGCGCCGGAACGGCCGGCACAACATCTGCCAAGAATTGTTCTTGTGTGTATTGATCCACATAGGACTGTGCCCAGGACCACCCATCGTCGTCATCAAGGGACACGTTAAGTTGCAGATCAATTTCTTCACATGGAACAATCTTGGGAAAGATCATGTTGTCCAAAACTTTGGTGACTATCTTCTTTCCTATCGCGGCTTTCTTCCGGTCCTTCTTGGCAACTCGAGCTTTGTCTCGCTTTTCTTTCTTGTACGCTGCCTTCTTCTCCGCTTCACTCATTTTCTTCCATGCTTCCGGAGAATAGGAGTGGATAGGTCGCCGTGTAGGGAGAGTTCGTCGACCGTCGCTTCGGATCTTGTATGGGACTCCCCTTTTATCGATCTTGCAGGCTTCACCATCATCAGTGAGATATACAATGCCGTCCCCTTTCTTCCCCGTACTCCAATGTTCAATCTCCTCAGGAGCCAACTTCTTTTCTTTCAAGATCTTGATGATCTCTCCAGGTTCTTCGATGTCTCCTTCGGGAATTAGTCTACCGGTTGGACCGACTTCGCGGGGCGATCGCCGATCTTTCCCAGTGACCTTTGGTTCAGAAGGAGGCGGTGCTGCACGTAGACCTAGCTCTTCGTCTAGTTCGTCGAGTCTTTTGTCTCCTATGGCATCAATGGCTTCATGTTCTGCTGACTTGAAGACTTCGCAGACGGCTCCGTCTCTATGTCAGATGGATCTATGTCCTGCAAATCAGGGTCTTCTCCGGGATCCGGTGGAGGAAGTAGACCGTCTTGATCATCATCATCCCCGTTGCCACCATTTCCGCCAGGCGGACCGTCATCCCCGTCATCGACGTCTTTTATCTCCTTGCCAGCGAGGTCAACATTGTCCCTGAGTCCCTCAATGGTTGAGTTCATCCTCTCGTACTCAGCTTTCAGGGGAAATGTTATCTCTTCTGGAAAGTAGATAACCTCCGTCTCGTACGGTCTCATCAACTTCCTGGGAACAGATGCGTCCATCGACAAGTTCGCATTGGCAAACTCCTTCATATCCCATACGCGATACTTCTTGGACCACCCTTGACCAGCAGTGATGATATATCCGGCAAAAATGCCTGGGATCCCCTTTGGATCGAACTTGTTGCCATATGTCTTCGGCCTTGTATCCGTCGGCTTGAAGAAGACTTTGGCCCCAAATGGTATGGCTTTTCCATCGAAGTCCTTTCCAGTCATTCGTTTCCATGCTGAATCACCATCGCCCTCCACGTCTTCAATGTTGAGGTTCTGCATCACGCAATTCAGCGCAAAGGACCAGTATTGGGCGGGTAATCCGGCGTGTAGCATGGATGCGGCGACTGTGTTGATCACTTCTTGATTTGATCGTTCAGCGAGTGAATTGTTACTGGGTTTCCCTGGAAGGGAATGATCTATCACGATCCTCAACTGCGCCATGGCCGAATCGAACTCTGGTGCTTCATCACTGTACGCCATGTTAATCTTGCGTCTCCCCATTAGGCGTCTGATGGCCATGACGACCTCGTCAGTGTTCCTTGAGGCCGTGGGAATTGCTGCGATCATTTTGGTGGCGATGTCTCTGATGACTAGAACTTCACGTGCTCCGTCATCGAGTCCGATGCCTGCTTCGGCGGCCTTGCGCATATCGAGGAAGTCGAATGTTACGAGATCCCCCCAGTGTTTGATCACACGTTGAAACGCACCTCGTTGTGTCCGCAAGTGCTTCATCTTCGCGCGTATGCACGATTCACAATATGGATTGCGGTAGCGATGTGTACACAGATGTGCCAACGTCTTTGCTTCGGCTTTCAGTGTTCCGACTCTGGCCTTGCGGCTCGGCGCACCGTCGCCTTCCACATCAATGATCATCTCATCGTCACCGTCCAATGGAATTTCACCCACTCCTTTTCCTTCGTCGTCCGGAGGTCGTCCGGCCTCGGACTCTGGTACTTCTTCTATAGGAGGTTCCTGGGGTTCAGGGTCAGGAGGTCGTTCATGAGCGTCACCTTCTTCTTCTGCTTCAATTTCGCTCGGTGCAGCTTCAGCGGCAGCTGCGACATTGACGTCAACATCACCCGCGGTTAGCACACCCTTGAAGATTTCGGTGATTGCTTTGGCCTCCGGATCATCATGAACTAGTGACTTGGAACTCCCGGCACGAATGTACGGAATGTCACCGTTCACGAACAGAGATATTCTCTTGCCCTGCGGGTTGATCATGAATGGTTCCCTTCCGGGTGGCCACACGAACCCGTAATTGAAGTTCATGCATCTCTTGCCTATGGAAAGCACCGACGGTGTGTCTTCCAACACATAAGCGTTGATCGGTTCCTCGAACGACTCAGTCTGGAAGTTCGACACAAGATCGGTATCGGTGATCCCATTTGCTGTCTGAAATGATATGGGCTCTGGAGTCACGAGTGTCTCGAGACTGTGCTTCTCGATCTTCTTCTGAGATATGAGGTCATGGCCACACCCAGTGTCCATGAGAAACTTGATCTTCTTCTTGAGGATGACTGGTTGAACCATGCATTTGAACACACCTTGGTTGATGATCCGTTTGCTGTGCGCAGCATCGAGTTCACGCTCAACGATGGAATCCTCACCGTCGTAGAAGGAAACTTCTTCCACCCGAGACGTTCCTGGGATCCGTACGAATGAAACTCGGTCTCCGCATTGATCATCATCGTCGTCAACCATGTCTCTCATGATCTGTGCCCTCAATCTCGCCTTGTGCTTAGCGAATTCCAAAGTCACGGCGCGATCCTCGTCGTTGACAAGTGCCTCCATGTCGACGTACTTCACCTTCCTTTCTTTGTCCTTCTTCGATCTTCTATAGACACGAAGAAATGAACTTCACGTCATCAGCGAATGTCACGTTGCGCTTGATCTCTTTTCGGGTCGACGTAGTCGGTCCCGAGGATTCGTCGTCGGTTGAACAATCCGAGTCAGCGTCGCTGTCAGCGGATGGACAATCTGACTCTTCCTCATCTTGTCTTGAAGATCGCTTCCATATAGCCGGGGCTGATGGATTCCACCTTCGGCACAACCTAATGGCGGGTGCCGCAGGGAGTGCCTTGGCCTTGGCATTCGGCTTCGCTGGAGCTGCCTTTGCTTCGGATTTGGCTTTGGCTTTTGCCTTTGGTTCCGGAGCTGGGGTAGCTGCGGCCTCATGCTTCAAAGGACAATTCTCTCTTGAGCACGAGCCTGTGTTCTTGAAAGAGTAGCATATCCTATTTCCTCCTCCTCCAGATGGACTTGGAGTTCTCGTCCTCGGCGTAAAGGGTCGCTCTGGAGTCTTCTTCGAGTGACTGAATGGGCACTTGTCACCATTTCGACACCCTGCATCTGTGAAAGGGAACTTGCAGCGGATTTGCTTCTTGCTCTTGTCGCCTCTGTTGTCCGCTGACTCACTCCTCGTCTTCTTCTTGGGCTTTGGCTTGGTCTTCGCATGACTCTTCGCTTTGCTCTGAGGTAGTACAGGTGTTGCTTTATCTGGCTTGGTAGGCGAAGCTTTGACCTTTGCGGATGGAGCTGCATTAGGCGTTGGTTTCTCAGGTACCTTGGCCGGCGCAGCAAGCAAATCCTTGCCCTCAAGCATCTGGCGCAAACCAATTTGGGTCTGAGTGAGATTTGATTGTTCTCGTCTCCGCATGATGGTACGATCGATGATCTTCATCAGATTGTCGTACGATCGGTCTTCATGATTGTAGGGCAAGTGTGCGTAGTGCATGCCCAACTCCATCTTCATTGCGGGCGAGTCTTTGATCTTGCTGTACAAGCAATCACGGAGAGCTGTTTTGGATGGTATGTCTTCTGGCCTCATCCGTCCCAGAACCTCCAACCACGTCTGCTTGAACGTATGAAGTTTGTTGTCGCCTTGGTACTGGAGCTTCACCAGATACTCGAGAGTGATGATCATGTCGAGGCGATCGTGCGTTCGAAAACTTTCATACATCATCGCAATGATTTGTCGTCCTTTGATGATCTTCCCTTCGGGCCTGCTGATGTAATCGTTGGCCTTCCGGTTCACTTCCAGGTACAGATCAGCGGACTTGTCACCACCAGCGCGTAGCATTGCGACCATGGCGACTCCCAATTTGACGTCTATGCTCTTGAACTTCTTGTGACCTGAATCGTTCAGTGCTTCGACATCAGGGAATGGATTGAACGCTGGTGCCAACCATAACATCCAGTCCTCATGATTTGGGTCGGCTGATGCTCCTAGGACATTCGCCGTGCATACGGACCGCCAGTTATTCAGGTGAGTGAGAGTAGGCCATGGAGGAACTGTCACTTTATCGGCCTCTCTCCTGGAAATTCTCACCTCCGTGATCTCAGGATCTGCGTCTCCATCGGGATCACGTGCATGAGGGTCAGGATCCGGTTCAGGTTTGCCTCCGCCGTTCTTCTTCTTATCATCATCGTCATCATCAGGCGGATCTGGAGGGTCATACCCCGTGCCGGCCCCTTCATCTCGTTCTCCCTCTTCGTTCTCGTCGCCAGCTTCATCGCCGTCATCGTCTCCATTGTCTTCCTGAATCGTTTCAGCGAATAATCTCCACTCATCACGATCAGCTCTGAGACGTTGTTCGGCTTTCTGGGCCTTGAGTACTTCGCTTCGCAGATCAGCAATCTTCTCTTCGTACTGTTCCGCGACCTCTTTCTCG